>CABFVZ010000384.1:346993-397198 GCA_902151445.1 Timema monikensis
CCCCCCCAACTCCCTCTCTTCTTTCCAAACCGCAGTTTCCCTGTTGACTGACACGTCGCGACGCTATCACGTGACCCATCGAGGGACGCCACTTCATTTCTCACTTGCCTCTGCGGCTTTCCTCACGGCATCAGAAGTCAATATCAAAGCCGCTCAAGTGACATTAGAAGCTTATAACTTGTTTAGTAGTTAACTAGAATTTCTATGGACACTAGACCTCGCTCCCTCCATGTTCTTAGCATTATTACAGTTTTAAGATTTATCTTTGTATATAAAGTTGAAATATCTCCTTGAATTTGAGGTGGATATTTTTTCTTGACTATCAAGTTTGACAGAAAACAAATTAATACTATATTCAATATTACATTATATTAATAGCGAACAACCGTTGTCAAGTGGTTTAAGACGTAAGTCTCGCAACATGTCATATTAAAAAGAAACAATTCTAGGTATTCGATGGGCTATTGTTTAGAACTATAAACTCAAATCACTTGAGGTGGGTTATTAAACGAAACACTTTTTGAGTGGCTGCGACGTTGAAACGGACAGTTGGATTTATAAGTTTGCACTTAAATCATTCGGCCTAGGGTCAATGAAAATCCTTGTCAAATTTCGTTAAAATTGTACCACATATTTGATAGTTATCGCGGAACAAATATCCTGACAGACAGGCGAAAGGCCAAATGGTCAAGTTAAAACAGAAACTTGCTTCGCTTGGTTAAAAGAGAAGGTGGTATTTAACATGCTCTTCTAAACACTTATATCAGCACTTGAATTACAAACCAACTTAAAACTTAGACAGAAAGTCTGATGCTACGCACCCAGCCCTATCCTAGCACCTAGATGTCCATCGTTTTACAAGCTTTGTACCTAACTAGCCGTCAGGGCTATCCACACGTTTACGCTAATTAGGTAGGGATGTGGAAAGTATAATCAGGTGAAAGTGTAGCCACGTTTGCGTGGATCTATAATGTGCAAACCGCCAAGGCTAATTACACATTGGTACACACAGCAAGGATTTGAACCCCGACCTTTCCGCCATCGGTGACCAGACTAGACAAGACTAAGGGGTTTTGTACGCGTGTCCACCTGTGTGGAATATATATTTATTGATTATAAAGCAGAACACAGGTTGTAAACATCTTCGTCTTTATTCCCGGAATCTAACCCAAGATCCCATCGATAAACACTAAACCTTAAGGACGTGCATTTCTTAGTTGAATAAGAAAAACTTTATAAAATAAAATGAGTTTTCTTATAAATCTATTCTGTATACTAAAAAACTACTTTTCAATTTTGTTTTTATTAAGAGTTGTGTAACTATAAAACTCCTCACTTAAATTCGTAGCTGACGCGCAAGCTGCATACTTTGCAAAATACATTGTAGTATTTTGATTTTTACATTCGTTACTGTTTCAGGCCTATTATTTATTCAAGTCATATATTTTCCACTACAGGCTTGCTTTGCTAGGCCTGTCGTAGCTACACATACCTTACACTATATCTTAAGATTAGGACAGGCACAACATCCAGTTTCCGGCCGTTAATTTATCACTGTCAACAGGTAAACCCACATTTCACCAATGATAAATTTTTTGGCCATGCCGAAAATTGAACCAGGGCCTCTTAGCTCAGTAGGCATACACGCTACCACCGACTGAGCTAATGTGTCGGACTATTGTAGTGATATTTATTGTAAATATCATTACTAATTTTATTTAAAAGTAAAAAAATTAACCCCCAACCGTTTCTTCACATTCACACTGCAAATAATATGGAAACTGTTTATTGTACAGATGCTTAAGTGAGGTAATTCATTAGAGCCTAAAGTGCACTTAGTGAACTTTTCCTGTCACATTTCACATAATTAATTTCTACCCTACAGGGATTCGAATCAAAGTCTCCCATCGTCTCAAGCACAACATACCGACGATTTTGACCAAGCCCGAGATACAAACATAGCTGAGCTATGTTAAGATTAAGATTTGTTAGTTTCTACTTACTAGTGGAAAAGATTATTATTATTATTAATAATAGTTTTAACTTCCAATGAAGTGACCTCTGGTTCCTTGTCGCAGGTTCTGTGATAGGTGGAGATGCAGGAAACGCGAGAAAAAAAACAGGGTTTATGCAGGGTATTTTTTTTTTATAGCAAAACACTTATTTTTGTCAAATAAAATATTGCTTCAGTACAAACATTAGTTTTCTTCATATTGTGATTTAAATATTTGTTGAACATATTATGTCACGAATATAGCGGCATTAGATGACAAACTTTTAAAATCAAGAGTAAATGTGGTCAGTACATTCCAGGAAACCCTTGACAGATATTTAAGAACCTGTTGAAATAACAATGTGAAGAGGATTAAACTCTTGTTTCTTATTTTGACAAAAAAAAAATTGACCTTTTATTGTGTTCCCTATATTTCCACCTTGATTTCAGGTGGAGCAGCTTATCAATGCAACTAACACATGGATTTTTACGAGCGAGAGAGAAAGAACTTACATATTTTGAAGGAAAAGTACATTCATATACCTTCCAGGGACATTTCACACGCCACACTCGAGATGGAGCCGACGGCTTTACTTCCCCTCCGATAGAAGCTGTGCTACGGATCTTTATCGCTCAGTAAAAATCCGTTGACCTTGGCTGAGCTTAAACACGTGACTATTGATCCTGAGGTGAACACTTTACCCTAAGACCCTCCGAGGTTGACAGTTGAAACTATGGTTTAGGAAAAGTATGAAAGATTGGTCAAATCACAAGTGAATAGTGGCTAGTCAAACGGTGGTAAAACTATCCGGGGGAAATCCTTCAGTTGATGCACTTCATTTTAACATTTGATTTGTTTACAAATGATATTTAAAATGGCTTTTAAAATCAGACTACATACATCAGTACTAGGATATATATATATATATATATATATATATATATATATATACATATATATATATATATATATATATATATANAAGTTCATTTAGTCTGAATTCACAACTTGTGAATGTGGGGAATGCCAGACCTCCACTGTGGTTCGGATTCCACGTTAAACTGTAGGTCCTCCCTTTCATCTCACAATCACCCTACCATTACACATTATCGTAAGTGCGTATAACCCGAACGGGTAGTAAGACGCGGTGCTAATAATAATAATAATAATAATAGTAATAATAATAATCTGATTTGTCAGTGATGAAAAGGTTTGGTTTTGTAGCCCGGCTGGGCTTAATAATAGTCTCCCCCCCTAAATAGTTTCCACCCCGAGAATACGGGTACATTTCCTCTAGAACTCTGCCTTCCCACCTACTCTCCTAGTCCCTATTCCGTCAGTGTAACTAAAATGTGTATTAATAGCTGCTTCGGTGGCCTCATGGCGTCACTCACAATATACTGTACTGCCGACGGCGGGGAGATTGAGCTTCGAATCCTAGCTGTGTGTACAGAGGGTTTTCCATTCAATTGAGGGTACACTCTCTCTAATCTCAACCTTCCTCATCCCTAGCACAGTAACGTATTTTATTTGTAAGCGTATAGTGATCCGTGGTGGTAGGGAGGTGTGGAAAGGGGAGGGGGGAAGTTACCTATACAATATCCTAGCACTCTACAATAAATGTGACAACTTGTCATATTTTCGGTGACCCTCCCTCCCTCCAGTTCTCGCATACAGATTGCAGCACCGTTGGTGGCGCTTGGTGAGTTGATGCGTGACGCCCGCCTCCGGCCACTTATCATTCCTCTCTCTCTCTCTATCCGTCCCATCTCGTCCTGCAGCTAATTATCGCCCGCGCCGAGTAGCGCGCTAGTGTTACGGGTGGTCGGCCCCGCTGAGGGCAGAGAGAGAGAGAGAGAGAGAGTGTGAGAGAGCAGGGGAGAGGAAAGGTGTGTGTGCGCGTGGAGATCCGTGAAACTAAAGGGCTCACCTCGGCTCTCTCTCTTATTACAAGGATGTCCTGACTCGGGCGCGGGCTCGCGTCGCGTAGTTGAGTGGTCTGTGGAGCCAATCAAAGTCCATACACGACTTATCAGGCAGGCCCTTTATGACAGCAGCGATTAAACTGTAGGTCGGGTATAAAGGAACGGAAGAAAGGGCTAGGCTAGAGTTTCTGCAGTATTTATATCAAAACAATTTTTTGGTCAAAAGAAATCAAGTAATTCTTGAGTACAAACATAGAGTTTAATTTTCTCCACACGGCGACATAAACTTTTTCTATTTATTATTATTTAAGACCGCGTCTTACTACCCGTTCGGGTTATACGCTTAAGTACTAATTACGCTAATGGATTACGAATTGGGAAGGTTGAATTTAGAGGAAGTGAACCCGTATTTGCGTGGAGGAGAGTGTAAAACCATTTAAAAAAAAAACCCCAGTTCACCCGAATAAGATCCGCGTCCCGTCCGCCTCCGAGGCAGGTGTGACGTCAACAGTTGTTGAGGATCTATCAAGGATGTCCTGGAATTTAATAACAAAGTTTTGTCTTCATTTAAAAAGTTTCTCATCTAATATTTTATTTATTTTTTTAAAAGAAAATATTTAAGATATGGTCTATTATTTTAAAACTATGGTTCACTATAAAGGTGAAGGGTTTTGATATATATTTTTTGCAGGGCTTTCCAAACTATGGAGCGCGGCCCTCTAGAGAGGTGTGAGGTGTCCTAAAGGCAGGGAGGAGGAGGGGGCTTTACCCAAGCCATTCCCCTCCCCCATTAGGGTGTTTTTGATATCAATAGTATTAATTACTAGGTCAAATGTATTGAGATGGGGAGGATGGTTCAAGGCAGTGGTGTTCAACCTGGGGTACGCAAGGACATCCTAGGGGATACGTAAAATTTAAACTATATTTACAAAGATTATAGAATATAACTTGCAAAGGTGTTGGAACCTAATTTTTCTATTGGGGTTCCGCTCAAAGGCGCAGAAAGTGGGGAGGGTTCAGAACCCCCTGGAATTTGATGAACCCCGTCCTAGGGGGTATACACGTACTTGTATATATACATATATATTTTGCCAAAGGTATATTTTATAGAGTACCTCCTTCCTAGAGAAATTATCTTGCTACGCTCTTGATTCCGCTATAAAATTTTACTATGCCTTTAACAAAAAAAAAATATATATATATATATATATATATACGTATGTGTAGACCCCCTAGCTAGTGGTTTATAAAATTCCAGGAGGTTCTGGACTCCCAACCCAGAATAGCGTGCATTGTGCACCAACAACTTGGGGGTACGTCTATAAAGTCGAAGAGAAGTTATATTTGGGGGAGGTGACCTGGTGGTCTAGGGGTAAGCTGTCGGACTTCTGTGCCAGGGGTCCAGGGTTCAATCCTCGGTCCCGGCACAAATTTATCTGATTACCAAACCCTTCCTTCACCTCTTTCAAGACATCTTGTGAATGTGGGGAATGCCAGGCCTCCACCGTGGTTCGGTTCCCACGTTAAACTGTAGGTCCTCCATTTCATCTCACAATCACCCTACCATTACACATTAGCGTAAGTGCGTATAACCCGAACGGGTAGTAAGACGCGGTGCTAATAATAATAATAATAATAATAATAATAATATATTTGGGGGTACGCGACTAAAAAAAATAGTTGAACACCAGTGTTTTCAACCACGTGTTCACTACTGCGGGTGTATTATTATTATTATTATTATCATCAACAACACACCTTAGCGATATTACTGGACTAATGGTTCGCCGGTGATGGGAAGGTTGTGCTCAAATTCCGGCCGGTTGTACTTAGTTTTTTACTAAATAGATTCCACTTTCCCTCCACGGAAATGAGGATATACTTTTCCTCTAAATTCTACTTTCCTCATCCTTACCCCCACTGGCGTAATTAATGATTATAATTTGCATGATTTCAAAGACTTGGTGGAAAAAAACTAAATCTAATAGTTAATGTGAAAAGTTAGTATTATCTTATTTTTCTCGCCAAGAAACAATAATATATTCAAACTTTGAATTGACGTCGGGACTATATACCATATGTTCGATTAGGTTTCGATCCTAAACAAAAGTAAGTGGACTTCACACACACCCCTTTTCAATATAGCTTTCAGTTTCAAAATCCCTCTTAACCGAATTTGCGGTCTAAATCAGTGTAACGTTGTCTAGAGTCAAACGTGGGGACCTCGCCACATCGCGTAGACACTGGCCCACTCGACTAATTAGGCTCCCCCCCCCCTCCCCCCCACACACACTTTTGATGGTTGATCAATTAACGAGGGGAAGGCCGTTGGTGTACGATAATGTAATGAGAAAGGAGTTTTGGGAAAGAGTGACATAAGCACCGTCAATCCAGGACAAACTAGTCGCGTAAGTTTTAGAATTTACTCACATCGGTAGTCACATGGTCTAAAACCGAAGAGGTCAAGTTCGTAATATACTGGAGACTCAAATCTCGTTCAGGTGCACTAGTTTTTTCACATGTGATTTTACCCATTTCATCTCTACAATAATATGTGTGCATTTTTTCTCATTTACCCTCCAAATCCACACTCCTCATTTTGAGTCGTGATGTTGAGCTTACTGATTAAAAAAAAATACATTCAAACATATTATATTAGCTTTATTTAATTAATGGATGATGGCCTAAATGGTTGAAGCGTTGAAATTCAGATGATAAACTAGCCCACCCTTTAAATAGCTTGAACTCGAGACCAGGTTAGGTCAAATCCTATAGTTAATATGGTGCAAAACCAGTTGAAATACGAGCGACGTTAAGCTCCGGTTAATGCAGGCGCCAACACCTAAAATAATTTGAATCAGCATAGGATGAGCTTTAGCTGATCATTCATTTAGTTATTAAATCTACTTTGATGTATTCTGAAACTTCCATTGTTGAAAGAATGTGTCAATTTTGACAACTATAAGATACATTATTATAGTGAGTTCCCTTTTGTAAATATTCTTTACACTCCCCTGCACTTCCCCTCTCCCTGATATCCCCCTCCACCATCTCTTTCCTTGCCCCTCCTTTAAATCTTCTTTCACACTCTCCTCCCAGTCCTCCTCTCGTCGAATTATCCACCACCTCCTTCCTTGTCCCTCCCTTAAATCTCGCGGTAGACTATACTGCAGATGACGGGGAGATTGAGATTCTAATCTCGGTCAGGTGTAGGCTTCCTGAGGGTCTTTTTTTTTTNAATCCCTAAAACCATTAGCGTGGTTAGTACATAAGTGTATAGCCCAAACCTTAGTAAAACGCGGTGCTTAAAAAATCTCTCAATATGCACATCCACCCCTTCGTCCACTTCCCTTTTTGCCCCAAACCCTTCCCTTCCCCACCTATTTCCTTGTTTTTCAAATGATAAAATGCACTTCTCCCTCTAATACTTCTTTCCTTTTCCTTGAATCATTCCTTCCCCAACATCTTTCCTTGCTTTTCCTTTAACTCCCCAAATGCACTTTACAACCCCCACCCCCCCTCTCCCGCCAGATTCTTCCTAAGGCGATCTAACTGTAATTTCAGTGGCGTGTATAATGTCGCATTCTGGTTTAGCGATTAGGAGGAAGGGTGGGTAGGAATGTTAAACGCACTTTACTGTGCCTCTTCACGTCTGCCTGCCTCATTAGGTGGTCATATATCCCTCCTATTCGATCTACCTCCTCATACAGCCGTCTGTACAATTCCACTTAAAAACCGTGGAGTAAACTACAGGCTATCCAGAGTAGGAGTGGGAGTAACTGACAGATAAGAAAAGTTACTAGATCAACTCTCATGTATTCATTCGCTAAACCATATTATCTACACGATAATATGTTTAGGTGGTGTCACTTTTGGCAGTCATATCTTTCACAACAAACAATTTGTTTTTAATTACTTTTTCTTTTAATCATTTTTACATTATTAAAATACGAATTTAAGGAAATAATCGTTTGGATCTTTCTATCTTGTGAAGGTGGCGTATGACGCTCACTTTAAAATGTTTTACAAATGAGAGCTTTTAAAAGGCTGCTTTCTCTTCATATATTAAGATGGTGAACTGGATGAAATAAGGGCGGTTTATGACGCCATTCAAACCATGTTGGTTTGTGGTCATACACATATGTTTATCAAATAAAATCGTTTTACTTTGAAACTAATGTTTTATATGGTTCTCTTTCCCAGTTATAAAAAATATGTATTTATTTTGTTGGTCAGTTATAAGAAGATACAAGTGTGAATATAATACGTTTTAATTCATTATTTCATGTACTATAATATATCTTGTTGCCATAGGCATGAAACAGTAATCATAGTAATTTTATTAATAAGTTTCGTTCTTTCAATAAATTACGAAAAAACCAATTATACGGTAATCTTAAGGGAAGTATTATAAAACGCGTTTATTAACACTTTTATTGATAATGTTTTATTACTAAGAACATATTAAATATTTTCCAACTAGTGATTTTCAACCAATGCTTGCAATAAAAATCTTCTGCTAGTGGTCAGTTGCCACCATTCTTACGCTGTATGGACTTTAAAAGTCCGATCTCTAGATGAACAGTGGCATAGGTGATTGGTTCTACTATCGGAAGGGTTTTTAACAATCTACTTGAAGGTGGAATGGAAGGGAATATAAGACCCGTATTTTTGTAATTTTTATAAAAAATAACCTATAACTATAAATAAAATGTACATTCAGAAACCCGCCTCGGTGGCGTAGTTGGCTAACGCGCTTGTCGTGTTGAGCTCTACTGCTGAGGACGGGGAGATCGAGGTTCGAATCTCGGTCGGGTGAACTGGGAGTGGTTTTTCCTAAATGGTTTTCCACTCTCCCTCCACGCAAATGCGAGTTCACTTCCTCTAATTCACCTTCCCAAATCCTAATCCAGTAGTGTAATTAGTACTTGAAGCGTATAACCCGAACGGGTAGTAAGACGCGGTGCTATATATTATTATTATTATTATTATTACATTCAGTAGATGCATTTAGTTTAATTTTCTACACATATTAATCTCAACTGCTCACCAGCATATTAGCATTTTGACTAGAAACTTTTTAAACGAGGAGAGAAGGTCATGTTCTTATTTTTTATGAGGCCCATAACCAAGTATTCAAATAAATTATAGATTAATATGCGTAAAAAGAAATATTAAATTTACCTTTCGTCAACTTTGAAAGGTAGCAAAGTTTACCTTTAACTGTTCTAATATGGCGTAGCTTATAATATAGTACAATAGTGTAGTCTGTCAAGATAGGACTGTTATTTTTCAGGGTAAATGAAGTGTCGGTAACTTACTGAAGTAATACTTTATTAAATTCTTGTAAAAAGGGTTTTTCTTTTGAAAAGTGTAAAAAATCCGGACCTTACCACGCGTTTCCTTCCATCCAACCTTAAAGCCAGTGCCAGGAAAGTTTATAAAATAAAAATAGTGAATTAGTTGAGACCCAATTTAAGAAATGTAAACATTTTCAAGTTCAAGTTCAAGTGTATCAAGCAAATTATCTGTATACCTACAATTTATTAGGTCATATTTAAATTTATTTATTAATCCATTAGAAGTCGAAATGAATTTTAAATTAAAAGAGTAAGTCCAAGTTTTATGTACATTTCATTTAATAGGCTATTATCATACACAATTTAGTCTTATTGGAATTTATTTTACAGTCGTTTTTACTAGTTACAAAGTAAATCAAGAGAATCACCTATAACTATATCCGTGTCAGTAGGCATGCAGGTGACCTTGCGGTCTAGGGGGTAAGGTGTCAAGACTTCTGTGTTGGGGAGGAGGGGGTCTAGGATTCAATCCTCAGTCCAGGCACAGATTTTTGTGATTGCCAAACCCTTCCTTCACCTTCGATAAGACGTGTATTAATCACAACTTGTGAATGTGGGGAAAACCAGGCTCCCACCGTGGTTCGGATTCCATGTTAAACTGTAGGTCCTTCATTTCATCTCACAATCACCCTACCATTACACATTAGCGTAAGTGCGTATAACCCAAACGGGTAGTAAGACGCGGTGCTAATAATAATAATAATAATAATAATAATAATAGGCACGTGGTTTAATGTCAATCTGGTTTACGGCTGACAGTGAGGTTGGGTTTCAGGGGCTNTGGGACTATCTCAAGCCCTCCCCCTCCCAATATTTCCCATGCATATTCAAACACCTCTCATCATTAGCTTGACAATTTTAAGTAATGAAGATATAAATCTATAATTCATGTTACAAAATGGTAGTCGAACAGGGCCAGAAAAGTGCCTTGTCTTCCCCTGACATTTTCTAAGAGTTTGTTATTATAGACTTTATAAAGATTTACACTGTATTATTTCAATATTATATCATGTCTTTAATTGGGAAGCTCGTGCTCAAGATCAAAATCATGAGAATCAGAAACTTCAGGCCAAATATTTTTCCAAACTCCCTTCATAAAGGACTATTTAACTTCTGCCCGTGCATCTCCAATGTTGTCAATACCACCCCCCTTAACACCAAACTGTACAGTAAAATTATCATTGTCCTCACAGGAATGTGCGTGCACAAGGTCACGCCACCACCGCACAGGGTGACTGCGAAATTACAGCTGACCAAGCATTTTTTTAAAATCGCGTTATAGTGAAAATGTGTAAAGTGAGATCGCGTATAACAAGGGATACCTGTATTTAACAGTTCCATTGTGCATTTTATTAATTTATTTTATTCGTGCCAAACATTAGAATTAATACACACAAAACAAATTAAGAAAAATTATATCTGAAAAAATTATGAAACATTGAAAATTAAAGTAAGTTTCTATACACCTTTGCCCTATATTCGCTACTAGTCATAAACCCACTAACTAGTTTTGCAATTTCAAGTTTGTTGAATCTCTCAGGGTGTGAATTAAGCAGACACAGGTGATTTAGTCTACGTTGCCTCATCGTGGAGCGAAAATAGTTTTTTATTCATACAAGCATTGAAAAAAATATTTCTGCAGTAACTGATGTAGCTAGTGTCACTATCAGAGTTTTCAAAATCAATTCAGTGTTTGATACAAGCACAATTTATTTTTATTATATTAACTTAGTGTGAACATTGTATCTTGCTTCAACAAGATCTTTACATTATCCTAAACGTTTTACTATTTTTTTGGGGGAATAGGGGGTAGAATTAATACTTTTTACCCCCCTTCTATCGTTTTTTTTTGGGGGGGGGGGTTATAAGATACCTCCTCACCCTTCGTTCCTGTGCCACTGACTCAAACTACCTGCCTTAGTCTTTGCTACTTATTTATTCAGTTTACACTTGTTCACACAGTACACACTACCAGTGCAAAGTACTGTCCCGTTCATTACCCGAGTCCCGGCTGAGTCTCTAGACCGTCCCCATCCATTACCCTCCCCCTCCCGGATCATATTCCTAAGATAACAGTCGCCACTCTTAATAACTACTTCCGCTAACCCGCAGGTAGCCCACTGCTTGTCCGGCCAAGTATATACTTTACTTAAATAAGGAAAATATTTCACAAGAATGTATTAAAACATTATTTGTAATTGCCATATTAAAACCAAACAGAATAGTATAGCCCAAAGAGTAATAGGGCTAATTAATGAAACATTAGCTAAATTTAATCAAATTTCACAGTAGAATAAAATTTTAAGCTTATTTTGGACATGAAGCAAAGGCTGTTTTTTTTAAACCACAGTTTAAAATTTTATTTTTGGAAATTTTATCCACTCTAATAAAATTACAAATATAAAAATGTTATTAAAAACTCTCTTGGTTTGGTTTGAATTAAACATTTTAATTTGTTTAAACCTCTTATAAAAAATATTGTCATTAGTTGTAATTATTTGACTATGCCGTATGTAGTTTAAAGGCTCATTAAGTTGCCTTCCACAGTATGTACCTTGACAGGGTTGATAGTAGGATACGTTAATTTAAAACAGGGAAAACCTGGAAAAGTCAAGGAAATTTGGGGGACAGGTAAAAATCAAGAAGTCAAAGAAATGATAAAAAGTTACTAGAATGTATAGATAATTTCGCAATAATCTCTTAAATAAAATAGAGAGCATAACCAAATGTTAATTATTAGTTTTATATCCAATGCATGCAAATTTTTGACATCTTTGTGCCAAAAACTTTATAGAAAAAAAGGGAAATTAAGATATTTTTATTTATAGCTTTTCATAATAAATACTAGAAAAGTACATATTCTTTAGTCTGTAAAACCTCGGGAATATTGGGATACATTTTCATTGTTGACCCAAAAAGTTTACATTTTATTATCTTCTCTTTCTACCATGTTTTTACCATACTTGTGGACAAAGAATGGCATAAAAAGTACTACCCATGAAAAATAAATATCCTTCAAATAACTTCAAGAATAATTCAGAGCTTAAAATTTTATATAGAGAGACCCCCGGACCCCTTTAAATTCAGCCCCCTTCCCTCCCACTTTCAAAGAACTTCCGGAGCCCCCGTCGGGTTTTGAAACCCAGCCGTGTGTAATGAGTTTTCTTAAAAAAATGTGTTTAATTCTCCTCTAACGCAAATTCTGGTACATTTCCTCTAAATTATACTTTCAACCCCCACCATATTAATGTAGTTAATATATAGTAATGTAACCTACACAAGTGGTGAGTCACGGTGAAAAAAACAAAAAACAATCACTAATATACCAGCTTCTTTGGCCTCATGGTCTAAGGCGTCACTCTCGCAACATACTAGATTGCTGATGGTAGGGAGATCGATTAGGATGAGGATGGTTTTTTACTCTCTTTCCACGCAAATGCGAGTACACTTACTCTAAATTCAACCTTCCTTATCCCTAATCCATTAGCATAGTCTAATTAGTACACATGCCTATAGTCCGAACAAGTAGTAAACTAAACCTTAGAGCTAAAATAAAATCACTAAAATATGAAAATACATAACAAATAAAATATATATAAAAAAGATGCAGGGGATGTTTCAACTATACCAAGTACCTCGGTCTTACGCCGGACACTAGTCTAACCTGTAGACTACACTTATCGAAACATTGACCCATGTGAGGCAGAGTCTAAGTATCCCAGGCTCACTGCTGAACAGGCGTAGCGCTCTGTCCACGAGGAAATGGTCTAAGGCTGTACGATTCTCGACAATGCTCTTGTCGCGTGACAGACATATGAACAGGATGCAGGTATTTCAGAACCGGTGTCTGAGAATTATTGTTGACTCACCCTGGTACGTCTTCAATAGGACTAGGGACTGGGTTATTGCCGAGTATCAAAGGACACTTCCGGAGTCTTGAGCAGTCCTCCTACGCGTCAAGCTGCCGCGTTCCCCCCATGAGGATCCCCGCAGACGTCACAATGTCCCGGCTGGGATAAGCGAGATGTGATCACCAGTGTCCCGCGGGAGGTGGTTTGGTCATACCCGTAAAGTAATAATATCTCTAGATAATCTTGTAGATTTGCTCACCTATATCAACTTGACACACACCTCCATTAAGGGGGTGCTAAGATTGAAATAACAAATTACAAGGCATACAATATTTTATTGAACATGTAGTAAGTTACATACAAATGTAGTTACCCATTGATGGGTGTCTTGGTGAATTCTCTGAGTATACAACATTATACAAAAACATTGAGCAAGTAATAGAGAAAGCAAACTATAGTGGACAATTAATTAGGATCATCATAAATAGCCCTTTTAAATTAATACTAATAATTTGTGTGTTACCTAGAAATCAACAACAATTCACTGGGTAGATGTCAATATTAATGGAGCCTTATGAGGTGATATTAGTAAGCATATAGTTAACTAAAAAAGACTGTCAACATTGAGTAGTGAATTCCTACAAAAAGGGGAACTAAGCAGCCATCGTAGATTCAAATCTTTTAAACAGGCAGCTCCTGCACTGCAATAGGTTCACTTTAAACTTATTAAGCTAAATGCTCATAATAAACAAACTCGTAAGTGCATAATTAGAATAAGTCTGTACACCATTAAATTAATTCTAATGTAAACTCATATAGTTCCATTTCTCCAATATATACCTGCCCAGGTACTAGGCGACTACCTTCATATGGTTTCTAGTCCATATGAGCTCGTCTATCAACTGCGAGAACGTCAAGGCCATGGATAGGGACAACTAACAAGATCCTATACATCAGGAATAAATAAGCCCCAATTTGGACTGCACTGACAAGACAATAACTTCACGGAAATGCCCCCTATCAAAACATGATCGAAATTTATACACTAGAACGCTGCTGCATTCATTCGAACCCGTCTAAGTGGTTTTAGATACTAACACAAACGCATATGCGAACCGGTATTTGAGTTGGGCCTGCTATGATGAACGCTCTTAAAGGAACATAATGGTTTGTACATAAATAGCACGGTAAACATTCTAAGGAGTAAGGTCTAATTTCTCCCCACGCTGTAAAATATAGTGAACAAGCGATTAAAAAATATATTTTTGTTGCTACGTAATATGTAAGTAGGCCTACTATTCATGTTTTTATTCGAATAGCTTCTCATTCATCGAATACATCGATAGTCTTTAATTTCTTTCCCCGCGTCCTACAACTCGTCTGGTATAACCGCGAATTTGCACTTATATGGTATGATTGAAGAAGGCATAGTCTAACAAGTCATGTACCCGCATTTGCACGCACGTCTGGCTGAGATTCGATCCTCTTCCTTCCCATCATGTGGAGGAAAAACAGACAAGACGAAACTGATGCGCTTTTGACAAGACTTGCAAATATTACTTCAAATGTTTTGAAAAAAAATATTAAATTTAAAAAAAAATGTCTAAGAAAACTTAAAATAGAATTTTGAATAAATCTTTTGAAGATGTGGATCTAAAATCGTACATTGCGCTAGAATAAGTTACTAAACGGAGCGTCCTAAACGAAGCGGGTAAGTGTGGTTTCCTCTATTCACGTTCATCAAGATCCTGTAGACCCAGTACGTCTTTTGTCATCACCTCCCACTGGCAGTCTCTCAAAGGCTTTCCTCCCCCGCCACCCCAAGACAGCCCTGACATCATCTGAAATTCCCATCTCTCCCCGTCCCAAGAGGTGTAATTGACAGACGCGTGGTGGAATATCTCGGGACCATGAAGGAAAGAAGGAAGAGAGAGATCAACACCACATTCAGTCGGTAACTTTAGGTGAGGAGGAGGGGTTGAAATGAAGCGCGTGGAGGATTAGAGAGAAAAAAAACCTTCTCTTCTTTATTTCTTTTTTTATCGGGACAGTATGACAGTCAGGTGTCGTCGTAGCAACCTGCGGCAGTAAGGTGATACCGGTAGGTACAGCTCAGTGCCATCGAGGTCGACTGACGTCCCGAACTGGCAGGTCGGGGCTAGGTTCGAATCCTGGGGCGTTTTTCCACAAAAGGGTTACTAACGGATTAATCTAAAGAATAAGTGATGAGGAGAATATACGGGAGGAAATATAGGCCTCCCTGCATTCACGTGGGTGACCTGGTGGTCTAGGGGTAAGGTGTCGGACTTCTGCGCTGGGATCCTCGGTCCTCTGTCCCGGCAAAGATTTATCTGATTACCAAATCCTTCCTTCACCTCTGACAAGATATCTTGTGAATGTGGGGAATGCCAGGCCTCCACCGTGGTTCGGATTACACGTTAAACTGTAGGTCCTCCATTTCATCTCACAATCACCCTACCATTACACATTAGCGTAAGTGCGTACAACCCGAATGGGTAGTAATACGCGGTGCTAATAATAATAATAATAATGCATTCACGTGGACGGAGTATGAGGAAAACCCACACGGAAAATTTCATGGGAATTTAAGCTCTTAAGTATGCGTGAGCGGGATTTGAACCCTGATACCCGCGTCATCAACGACCTTAGACCTCTCAACCATCGTATTGGGTACTAAGTTGTTAGTAACCCTTGTGCCTAATATACAAACAAACAAACTACAGTAAAATATATAAATGTTGGAGCTACACAATTGTCTATCAACATTTTGTTTGTGTGTTCTATTTCCCGTTTTGGAGCATGTGCAACTTGTATGAGGTCATGGGCCATCATTCACCTCTAACAAACTGTAAACACCACTGAAGAAAAAATATATATAATATAATCAGCCTCCCGTGTCAGAGATAGGAGTACAAACACTGCCAATTTAAGCGGTACCTTAAATAAATCAAACTACATGACTACACGCATTTTTTAAATGTACTGTACAATTCATTTTGAATATTACAAATTACATTTATTTTAAAAATTCCTCCAATCCTTTACTACCCGTCTAGGCTATTCGCGTTTTAACTTCCCCAATGGAATAGGAATGAGGAAATGATATTTAGGAGGAAATGTACCCTAGTTTGCGTGGAGGGAGCACCTTTTATAGAACCCTGCTTGTATTTGAACTCATTATCTCCCCGTCGTTGCAAACCAGACTACATGAGACGGGCATTTAGCCCGTGTGCCCATCGATTCGCTTTTTTTTTTCCTTGAAAAATTATGTCAAAATAAAATAACTGTTCAGATTAAGTTACTATTTATAGTTTTACTTCTACAATTACTTGAATATTACTATCAACTTTTCCTTTGATTGAAGAGTTATGGCACGGCCATGCCCATTACTAAGGAAGTCGACTACATGTTTAAGGGACGCTGGATCGATTCTATGTTCAGGTGTTCAAACACTTTAATAGACCTATGTGTCTAAGGTACTGCACCAATAGACCCTATAGCGCAATTATTATTTCCACGAGGGGAGACTATTGATACCAAGATTCTGGGTATCAAATTTAAAAATAATTGTAGTAGCTAAAACATAATAAAACACGAATGATAAGCAGTAAAATGCCTATCCATATTAAGGAACACAACATATCCAAACCACAAGCTGGGGTTTATTTCCTCCTGATATATTGTCATCTGTCACAAATAAGTAATTGGTTCGGCAGTCTTGTCTTTCGTTTCGAATTGTTGACAGCGTCTATTTTTATAATTACATTCAATTTGTCAGGTAAAGAGAGTTGGGTGGTGAATCAAGTTCAATTTAAATTCCAGTATTTTTTCATGTGCTTAACATTTCATTATTCAGTTACGGATTAATTTGTGTACATTGCTTTTGTTTTATAAAAGTGACAACATTTTTTTTAAACGTACAAACCTAACTCGAGGAGTGCGGGTATAACAAAGAGGAGGGGGAGGGGGGCTTTCCCCCCCTGGAAATAATTTGTGTCTCCCTCCTTCCTAATGAAATAAACTCACCATCTCACCTGGAATAAACTCTCCCATATATCTAGATATATTTCACTCCCTTCTGATATTCTTGAATATTAAGCTGAAAAATGTTATTGTGTCAAATTCTAAATATTGTATAGATGCATTCATTTTTCAAAATGTCGGCAAGGAAGGATTACTACAAATAATAATAATTTGTTTTTAAATAAAGGGAAAGATTGCTCTAAATGACGGCGAGAACCACTTCAAATAGCTTATAGGCGCACTCAAATTTAAAAATGTCTGAAGGAGTAGCACTCCACATAGCGTCTAGAGAAATCTAGTTTTCAAAAACTTTCCGGGAGAGGACCACTCATAATAGCTTTTAGAGGTACCAAAATTTCGAAAGTTTTAGGGAGGAGGTTGACTCCAAATATCTTCTAGAAGAAGACAATTTTCAAACATATGCCGAGGGAGGGTCCCCAGACCCCCCTTTAGCTTTGGGTTCAAAGCTCCTCAACCAATTTTTGTATTTTTTTTTTCGCTAAGCTAATTCAGTCTCCTAGATAAATAAGGTTTCACTGCCATTGGAGTCGAGCAGAACAAAGGTTCTTAGATAACACGTTGCTAGGAAAACGCACGTTAAGGGATCATTTTAATTCGTGACATACTGTACATTGAAAATACATCGCCACCTGTAGTATACTAGTGGGTATGCGGACAAAATACATGGTTCGCTGGCGAAGGGAAGCTCAAGATTTGAAACCCAGGTGGGCATGATGATAGGGTATTTTGATTCCTAAATAGTTTCCTACGTTCCCTCTCCTAAAATGCAGGTACATTTCCTATCAATGTTACCTTCCTCACCCCTTACCTTACTGGGGTAATTATAATGCGTACATCTCGGCCTGGTGGAGGAAAGAAAAACTCGTGCGTTGCCGGGTGTTGGAACAGTATACCAGGGGACGGGGACTATCACGGAGTCACCACCATCCTTCGTCATTAGTCCCTCCCCATCCCTCATAACCTACCCTATCATTAGAGGGTGGTCGAAGGGAGCACAGCAATATTCGTCCTCTCCCTAGTTCTCTCTCGTCACTACGGCTCGTTTGTTGTTGGCCCGATGGCGTGGGGCGTCTCGTGCAGTCCTCCCTCCCTCCCCCCACCCGCCCATCTATCTATCCTTCCGGTAAAACTACGGAAGGGAGGGGTGGAATCCCCCTGGTGGGAGATTGATTCATTCGTTCGGTGGATGGTGGGACGTAGGGTGGGATTGGGAGTTTGGTGTATATCGACCGAAATCGGCCAGCCCCACAAAACGAACACTCGCGTAGGATTATTTACAGGGTGCCCACGTGAAGTGAGTATCTTATATTGGCCAGAGCTAGGCGAGCTGTTAGTGCTCCTGACTTCAGGCGGAGCCTACCTACCCTGGGTGGTTTACTCAGAAGTGTGGCTATCCTAACGTTATAGTCAACTTGCTTTTAGCCAGCATCGTCGTGCTCAGCACGACGACACAGGTCTTCACATAATATGTTAAGGTATATTTTAATAAACGTTAATACCAGGATCACCCGTGCCTGTGGTCACATGGTCTAAATGTCGAGTTCATTTAGTCTGGGGTTCCAATCCCGCACGTTTGTATTGAAAGTGATTTTTACTAAATGGTTTTCCAATCTTCATCTATGAAAATGCAAGTGTATTACCTCTAAATGTCACCTTCCTCGTCCGGACAACATTAGTGTATTACATATAGGCTATATGCGTACAGCCCGAACGGGTATTAAGACTCTGGGGTGCTCAAATACTGGTTGGGTGTACTGAAGATGGTTTATCCTAAATGGTTTTCCAATCTTTCTATCCATCCCCACGTAAATGTGGGTGCACTTCTTCTAAATTAAAACCTTTATCATCCCTAATACTCATAAGTTAGCGTAAATATTACTCATTATGTATAGCCCGAAATGGTAGTAAGACTTGAGGATGGAAAAATATATTATAATGATAATAATATTAATAAAATAATGAGACTATATTTCTTACGTAGTTCCCGTCTTACTACCCATCCATATTATACGCATAGATATATTTATTGGGCAAAAATGAGGAAAGTAGACGCTAAAAGACGTGTATCTGTATTTGGGTGCAAAGAGAGTGAGGGATTGGGAAATATCATCTCATTACACCCAGCCACGATACGAACCTCTACAATTAAGTCCATCCTGTTTCATATTAAGAGACAAAAATGGCCTGTCCAGTCCTATATCCCCCAAGAATACTTCCATGCCGTCCGATTCACGTTGCCATGGCTGGGCCGACCCTCCGCCTCGGGGCTATAGCGAGCCCTCTCCCGTGCAGCACTAGACTTATTATTACAAGAGGGTAGAGGGGACGCCGGGATCCCCACACGAATACTCATCCCTCCCCTTACCCTCTCAGGCACTGCCATCCCTTGCATGACACGCTGACTGCTCGAAACAATCGCCCCACTGCGTCGCGCCCTGACGCTTCCCTTCCGCTTGGGAACAGCCCGGGACGCTAGGACTGGAGGTATATACCAGATCACCCTCTTGTATTATCTGGGATATGTACTGTGTTGGACTGGAGGTATATACCAGATCACCCTCTTGTATTATCTGGGATATGTACTGTGTTGGACTGGAGGTATATACCAGTTCACCCTCTTGTATTATCTGGGATATGTACTGTGTTGGACTGGAGGTGTATACCAGTTCACCCTCTTGTATTATCTGGGATTTGTAATCTCCTCAGTATACACTGCTTTATGTCTTCCTAATTTCTGTACCGTGATGTAGTGATATTTTATCGCGTCTGTACCATTAAAGTTTGATATTTTACTTGGGCTATATTATGGTAGGCTGATATTTTCTTGTAAATGTATGATCAAAGTTTGATATATTTTATTTGGTCGTCTATAATATGGTAGGCTGGTTTTTTCTTCTGGCTGTACCATGTTGAGGTGGAAGTTTAAGGAACGGAACACTTGGAAGTCCATAAATATTCCTGGAACCATTTATTCACCTTCTTCAAACTCGGTAAAGTTGAGACATTTCAATCTTTATAATCTAGTTCTCATACCGGACCTTAAAAGTGTCCATTATAATTAACGGTTTACCATTTCCGCTTAAAATATCCAGTCCAAACTTAAAACGGGATTGTATTAATTTAGGTAAAGATATTCATTTGCTACGATAGGTCACTTGCTATCTCTAACTCTTTAAATCAGTCCACTTAAAAAAAGGTCAACTATAGAGACGCATTGACTCCGCCTTTTACGCGTATTATAATCTTTGTTCTATCTACTTGCGAGATTGTGTGAGGTGTTCATTGTGTGTGCTGGGATTCAAATGTTCTTAATGGCTAGAATAATGATGCCATTGTTCCTTTGTACAAAGGCAAATACATTAAGAGTTAATCCAATAACTATATGACAAATAGTTTGTTGAGTATTTCAGTCAATTTTTTGGGAGAGTTTTATTTGAAAGCATGCGTGAAAAAACTGTTGATAGTATTCGGGATGTGTAATGTGGTTTCATGCCAGGTAGAGTTTGCATGTACCAGATATTTGCATTGCAACAAGTGATTGAGAAATGTATGGCATTAAGGAAGAAAGTTTATTGTGCATGTGAATAGATGTAAGATATTGAATGTCCTGAGATTATGGTGTAGATTCGTAGTTAGTAAATGCAATTATTGCGGTGTATGATGTAAGTAAATCGTGCATTAAGGTGGATGGAGCTTTGAGTGAATGGTTTGACATTATACAGGATATTAGAGAAGGCTGTGCTATGTCTCCATGGTGGTTTAATGTATGCATGTATAAGTGTATGAGGGATGCTTATGAGGACGCAGTTGGTGTATAAATGGACAATGTGAATGTAATAGTGTTGCTATAAACAGATAATGCCGTATTAATGGCTGAAAATAAAAGGGACTTGCAGAATGCATTAAATCGTATGACTGTGGTGGCGAAACTCAAAATTGATATTCGTTTAAATTACTCCAAAACTAAGGTGATAGTTTTTGATAAGGACGGATCTGGAAATGATTGTCAGCTTTGTATAAATGGAAAACATTCAGAATAAGTTAATGATGTTGTGTATCTGGACAAAATGTTCTATAAAAATGGAAGGGTAGAAGGAGAAATCGACAGGTGGGTGAATTTAACGCGGAGAGTAGTTGTATATATGTGGACTATTGCAAATAATAAGGTAGTATCGAAAGAGGCAAAGCTGGCAGTATATAAAAGTATGTTGACGCCAACATTATTTTATAGATGTGAAGCATGGGTTTGTCAGGAGAAACACAAGACCAAGGTGAATGTGGTTGGAATGAGATATCTAATAAATGTTTGTGGAAAAACTCGTATGGACTGAGTCAGTGATGAATGGGTTCTGAAGGAATGAGGTTTGAAAGGGGATCCAATAGGTCAGTGTAAAAGAATTGCGTTACGTTGGTTTGGTCATATTGAGAGGATGAGTGTGGATTGAGTGACGAAGCAACTATATGAAGGTAGAGTGTGTGGATAAAAAGTAAGGGGTAGACCATGTAAGATGTGACTAGATATTGTAAACGAATGGGTGAAGAAGAGAAACATAAATAGTTTTAAGAATAAAAGCTTATGTTAGTATGTATGTATGTATATATGTATATATGTATGTATGTATGTATGTATGTATGTATGTATGTATGTTTGTATGTAAGTATGTATGTATGTTTGTATGTAAGTATGTATGTATGTATGTATGTATGTATGTATGTAAGTATGTATGTATGTATGTATGTATGTATGTATGTTTGTATGTAAGTATGTATGTATGTATGTATGTATGTATGTATGTATGTATGTATGTATGTATGTATATATGTATGGTACAGATCTCGAATTTCGAAGCTTACAAAACGCGTAAAACAAAAAGACGATAACTTTCACATAGTGTAATAATTTTTTCTCCTTAATTTTGAATTTGTTCACATTTACTATTTAGTGGTTGGAAAAAAATACTAAAAACTTAATCAAACGATTGCTTTTCTTATTATAATGTGAATTTACATTCAATTAAGTGGTAAATATTTGGGTTCTGGTTGATATGTTTTCCTTGTTTCATATTCCTGTGCAACAGTAGTTGCAAGCTTCAGTAGCTGAACGTTCTAAGGCCTCAATCTCGTGTTAGACTGGCCTGCTAATGGTGTTCAAATCCTGATCAGGTCTACTAAGGTTAAAAAAAAAAGTTTTCCACTCTTCTTCCTCGTGAAATCGGGTCGAATACCTCTAAAATGCTTACTTCCTCATTCCTACCTCATTAGAGTATATGCATACAATCTGAAGAGGTAATAAGAAGCATTTATTAAAAAAATAAACTAAATTTCTGGTGACGGGAAAGTCGGTGTTTGACTCTCGGCAACTTGAGTGGGAATCATGTTTCAATTGGGACTTATTACTCTGGTTTCTTCATTCACTCTTTACACGTGGGTACTTGTTCTGGACTACTTTCCTCTTCCTTATCCCATAGCTTAAGTTGTTAAATAACCTTTGTGTTAAAACATATGAGCTAAAATAAGCAACTATAGTGGTAAATACACATTCCGATTACCCTAACGTGTAGAGAAGCTTGCAGCATCAGGACAAGCCGTATTACTAAAGTTCAATTTTCAAAGAAAGAGCCTTATCTGACAGCTATAAAAATTACTAGATCTACTTTCATATATTCATATGACATCTAATGTGATCTGCAGCTGTCACTTTTGATAGATGCTATCAATACCTATAAAATAACATTAAAAATATGGTAAGATGATATCAATGTTGGCCTCAAAAATGTGTTAGTTGTTTCTAAAAGGTTTTTTTAAAATGAAAATTGGATTGTATTCTGTTTTATAAATTGTAAGTCGTGTTCTGATATAACTTGTGTTTATAAAGTAAACGCTAAATACAAAAATACATCATGACTAGTTAAGGAGCAAGCTTATTTAATTAAAGTCTCGTACTGATTAAGATTAATATGATTGACAAAGGTTTTGTCGTGTAAGGCCCCTTTTAGACATATGTGAAAGGCATAGACTCGTTAAGACCCAATACCCCATTGGTAGCTTCAGATTTTACGAACAAGTTCGCGTGCATTCGTCTGATAGAGGCCTAAATATTATTCATTTGCTGAAGAGTGGGTAATGAGGTTGATCGTGCTCCAAAGTGGGAGACTGGATTTGTTAGAATAACGTAATTACCGTGTCAATAAGAACACAGATGAGTGGCTAGCGTGTCAAAAATATAGTAGGGCTGATGTCTATATAGCGTATGTTGGCCAAACGCTGAGGTCTGTTTGCCATGGGAAAAGTATGTACCAGAACTAGTCCTCCTATATATCCCTTGTGGAATCAAACCGCCCTCAAGCGCCACCCCTCCCAACCACTCTCCCCTCTTAGCCCTCGCTGTCTGCGGCTGACGACCTCTCCTCTCTGTATAGGCCACCAGCCACCCTCCGGCTCCCGCTTGGAAGCGTCCCGGCGCTGTCGAGCAGTTGGTTGTTGTGTTCACCCCTCAACAAGGGGGGAGAGGGAGGTCTACAGAGCTGAGAGCGCTCGGCGGGTCACTGCCGCAGGCCAAGCAGGGGCTAACTAGATACGGCCGGTATCTTTAATGACTGTCTGGTCCTGTACAACACCCGTCCCTCGAGTGAGACCTAGACTGGTGGTTCGATCTACACTTAACTTAAACAGTGGTTGGAGCACTGCGAAATCTAGGATTATTTATCAGTCTAAGTGGTTTGACATTTTTTCATTATTGTTTTCATCAAAATATAGATGATAGTTATGACCAGTTAAAAAGTTCAATTTTTTTTAACTTCAAACTCAAAATTTAAACTTTTCAACTTGTCAGGAATCTGCTGAAAATTATAGCCTACATTTTGTTGAAAACTATATTAAAAATTATCAAACAACTTCTTAAATAAAGAGGGGTTTCTAAACGTCTGTAACGCCCTCTCAGTAATCTACCATGTCACACACATAACCCCTGAGCTATACCAGGGTTTGTTTACACAATTCCATTTTCATAGGTAGGGCCTTTTAGAAAATATAACAATATTTTTTTTAGGTAAACATTGATAACATTCTACTATTTTATGAGTGTTATTTTATAAACATTGATAACATATATATCAGAATTGACAGCTGAAGATCACATATTTTGATGAATTAACACATGAAAGTAAATCTAATAACTTTTTATAGCTTCGGGTGTGTACATTCTTAAAAACAATTGGGGTATAGAAACTATGTACCATATAAAATACTGAAAAAACAGTTTTTTGGGGGGAAGGGAAATTGGGAAAGTGAGAGATTTTCATAACATATACATAATAAATAAATATATTTACATACTTAATTTTAAATAGTGCGTTCAGCCGCACCATTGTGCGCACGGACAAAGGTGTCAGTTTCGTCTAGTTTGGGTTGCCATTGATGGGGAGATCGGTGTTCAAATCCCGGTTGTATTGAGGTTATTTCCCCTTAAAAACGGGTTTTCAATCTTCCTCCATGCAAATATGGGTACATTTTGTCTAAATTATACCTTGATTACTCATGCTCCTTGATTGAGTGGTTAGTAACCATTATATTAAGAGGTCCTGATCAAAAAAATAAGTTTGAAAATAATCTCGAGCTAAAGTTTCTAAAAGATCCATTAATAACGCCGTGAGGTAAATGCAATACTACACCTCGTACTGTTATGTAGTGCGGAATGTATTATTATCAGATACAGGAGACACTATAATTACCATGTTCGCTTCAATTCAACATTCGACGTTGCCTACTTTGAGATTTCGAAGCTACTTTGCGAAGCGGGTTGAATCTTAACATGACGCACCTAAACAGTCTAAGCACTATCATACTTAGACACTAATGTACAAGATAGAAAGAGAGGGAATTAAATGGACAATTCACACTGCGAGACTTCTTGTTTATATAAAGATAATATTTCCCCCTCTTCCTCTGATGAGCTTACAGGCTTAATACTACTTTCACCTTGAAATCATTGAGTTGCTTTTTTTAAATTACCTTTTTATTGATTCCTATTCTAGATAGACATGTGCTACCACGACTTTTTTTAATCTACATCCTGGTAGAAAGACCCTTACAAGCCATTTTATTGATCAAGCCAAATAGCCTCTTGATATCAATGTTCAGTTTACTGGGACGAATAATTAATTATTTATTAGGCCCTATGCAAGTGTTTCTCAAAGTGTGGTCAATGGCAAACTATAAAGTGGTCCGCAGGATCCCAGAAAGTCTAGCGATAATAATGAATTAAATTATGTTGATTACATAAATAAAAGAAAAATGTGGTTTCAAAATAATAAATTTGAAATATCTAAACTATGCTCTATTTCATTCCTCAGTGGACAGAATTCACATGGAAAAGAAAGTCTGTACCAGCCTTAAGTCAACAAATTGAACAATTGATTATAAAAATTATGAGGTTTGGAGAATTATAAATAATATATAACTTGATAATTAAATGTAATTATATATTTGTTTTCAACATTGAATTTACTAAAATTAATTGAAGTAGTTTATATATAATCCTAAAATGAAATTGTTTAAAAATAATGTTTTTCTTATTAACTTTCAACCACCAAATCTCATACTCGCACCAGGGCTCCGGTGGGTCCTCAGTGCTAATAACTTCCATTTGATGGTCCTCCATCACCAAAACTTGGTTATAAACTACCTTATATTATTATTATTATTATTATTATTATTATTATTATTATTATTATTATTATTATTATTATTATTATTATTAGCACCGCTTCTTACTACCCGTTCGGGTTATACGCACTTACGCTAGTGTGCAATGGTAGGGTGATTGTGAGATGAAATGAAGGAACTACAGTTTAACGTGGAATCCGAACCACGGTGGAGGCCTGGCACTCCCCACATTCACAAGATGTCTTGTCAGAGGTGAAGGAAGGGTTTGGTAATCAGTTTTTTTTTAAATTGTTTATTTATTGTTTGACATTACTGATCGGGAGGGACATGCCATCCAAATTCTGTCCCCTGTATGTAGACTATTCGCCGCTCTGAGTGTTACCCAGGGTACACCTATGGAGGTTATCCACACATACCTGCAATGAGATGATGTGATAATAATGATTATTGAGTTGTAGGCTGGTGTGAGTCTCAAGCTAACTTAAGCATAATTTACCAACTCCTGGTAGCCGTTGGGATAATTCCCCTTAAGAGAAGAATACCCAAGGTACTAGCCGGGAATCGAACCCAAGACCCCTAGATTCGTAGCCACTGACTACTACACCATGGGGCTGGATCAATGTTTGGGGTGTTGGATACAGCCATATATCTGAGCATTTATGCTACTTTCATCGGCTCAAACCCAAAATACCAGGCTTTATCATTATCACAGATGTATAACTAAATATCTAGATAACTATTATTCCTAATGAGTTTGTCGTGGTAAGCTAATTTGAATTGGCAATGCACACATTATATGTAAACTATGGTAAGAACGTTGTAGGAAGGGCCTTTTAGAAAATGCATACACTTTTCCCCCTTAACATTGACAACATCCGCATCGGTGACCGCATGGTCTAAGGCTATACTCCCGCAATAAAATTAGACTGCCGATGACTGGCAGATCAAAGTTCAAATCTCGGTCGGGTGTACTGAGGGTGGTTTTTCCAAAATGGGTTTTCACTCTGTCTCCACACAAATGCGGGTACACATCCTTTAAAAAACCCTTCCTAATCCCTAAAATCATTGGCGGGATTAGTACATAAGCGTATAATCCGAACGGGTAATGGGACGAAGTGATAAAAATACCATTGATAACATTTTATCTAATTTTATTATTTAATAGATATTATCCTTAAAAAAGCTGCAAATACTGATCAAAGGACTTTACTTATGAAACTAATTACAAAATTGTTTTGATAGTTTTTCCTAACTGACCTACAGTATTAATACATTGTAATCCGTACGGGCTGTCACCACGTGGATAAATATGTTAGTCATGTCTTGTCCGGCTCACCGGTGAGGCCGGGATTTGAATCCCGGGAAGGGGGAATGAAGTGTTTTTTTCCTGAAATATTTCCCATCCCCCTCCTCAAAATTTTAACTTCCACATTCTTACCTCATTAGTGTAAATATGAGGATAGCCCGAATGGGTAGTAAGACGTGGTGCACAAACAACATATATTCAGCCTCCTTGACCATTCCTACGGGTAGGGGGTGCATAAAAAGATAGGGGGTATGGCTATTAAGTTTATTAATTTTAAAAGCCCATAAAGCTTGATTTGAAAATACCTATGTTGCCTGGCGGCCCTTTACGTAAAAAGAAGCTCCATTTGACCAAACAAGATCTAAATCATTCTCCCGATAACACTTCCGTTTTCTAATGAAAGATCCATAGGTATTGCAGTCCTGAAATGAGCTAATCCTTACGTTACTTTGTGGGTATCCTGATGAGGGTGGATCTAGTGACCCGCGAAATCCTATTGGTCCTCTCAATCTGACCCAATATACAGTCCACTGAGCAACTGACCCCATTGAATATTACAGCAGTCATAAAACTTGAATAGGGGAAATGTAGAGTGGAACCTGGTGAATGGTCCATTTTCATTCCCTCACATAAACAATTGTTCCTTTAGTCATGAACCGCAGTGGTACGGTCGCTGCATTGTATAATGGGCCCAGCGCGCTGCATTAACAATGGCTCGGAGGCCTTGCCTTACGTTAAAAGGTATAACCCAATTTTTATTTTAACACCCAGTATTTACTTCTCGTTCGGGTTATACACCTATGTACTAATTACACTAATGTGTTAGGGATTAATAAGGTTGAATTTAGAGGAATCGTACGCGAATTTGTGTGGCGGGAGAGTAGAAAAATATTTAGGAAAACCACCACCCTCAGTACACCTGACCGGGATCGAACTCTGATCTCCCCGACTTCGGCAATCTAGTACAGTGGTTCCTAATATTTTTTTACTTGCGTACCTCTTGTCAGCTCATTTCCATAAATTGTGCCGCTAATTTTTGGCAAAATGTTTAATTACTAAGGTAGTATTAATTTTTGATTTATTTATTGCGATTGAAAACAAATTAATTAGTAATGGGATTAAAAAACAATGTGATAGTAAGATGAATAAATAGTACAGATATTTTTACATTCAAAAAGCAAAAGTAACAATAAAAACACATCTTTAATTAATTAATTTAATTATTAATAATTATAAAAGCCATTTTATGTTTTAAATTGAAATAATTTTCTCAAGGTCAAATATAGAAGAAAGCCCGTACCGCCCCTCACCATATTTTTGAGTTAATATTATAGCTTTTAACTGATCTTTTGTTTTACACTGTTGTCTTTCCGCCATTAATCAAATATGTTCGCATACCCCCAAACTTCCTGGCACGTACCCCACGTTAGGAACCGCTGGTCTAGTAGATTGTTAGAGTAGCGCCATAGACCATGCGGCCACCTAAGTGGGTAAATCCCAAGTTAACTTACCCACAACCACATCGTTAAGCAATCCGACAAAACGTTAAGTTCTTTAGTACGGTTTGCCTGTGATGGGGAGGTTGAGATTTTATTCCCGGGTGAATGTATTGAGTTTGATTTCCACTCTCCCTCCACTCAAATAATCCTCTACTATTTTACCTTTCTCAACCTTATCCTATTAGTTTAATTAAATGTGGATATCCTTGGCGGGCAGTAAGACGCGATGAAAATATAACTCTTTCCCAACGACAACTAGTCTGAAACTATTTCTTTCTTCAATCATGATTACTTTTCTTAGTCTTTGACACAACTGATCGAAACACACGACTTATTTATAATGCGTAAAGCTAAAATAAACCTTTTAAAATTACTTTCTAATTGTCTAATAATAAACAACGCCACAAAAATATCTAAAATGAGCCAGTAAGTTCAACCTCAAAATCAGTGCCGCAACCTCCAAGTCTAGGCCTATCTCATATAATACACCGCCAGACAGAGCCGTTGGCTCGTTCCTGCAGGCTTGGATGGGGATTTCATGAATCCGTGGTTTAGGGTACATTCCAAACCCGAATAACCTGGAAAGAACGCTGCTAAGGTCGAAATGTTGGTTGTTAAAAAATATTTTTAAGGACGTTACCTACCTATGACGTCACAGTCGGTCAAGATAGGATTTTTTCCTGTTAATGAATTTACGTCTTATTTGGTAAGATTTAAAGATTGACTATCACATAATTCTAAAAATAGTCCTACGTTGTCACAAAATTGTTATTTTTATCTTTAAGTAGTTTTTTAAACGTATTTTTTTTATAAATCCTCTACAAGTTTGGCTATTTGGCTTGGTAATGAAAATGGCCCGTAGGAATCTTTCTGCCAGGATGTAAATTAAAAAAGTCCGTGGTAGCATAATATGTCTATCTAGAATAAGAAACAAAAAAAAGGTAAAATTAAAAATCAAGCCAATGTTTTCAAGACACAAATATTTAAGTGACTGTGTAAACTCGTCAGAGGAAGAGGGAAAGGGTTATCAGGGGAACTTATAATTTTCTTCTATTTCTTTCTATTTCGTACATTGACGTCCAAGTGTGATAGTGCTTATACTACTTAGGTGCGTCAAGTTAAGACGCAACTCACTTCGCATAATATCTTTGAAATCTCCAAGTAGGCAGAGACGTTAAGTATTTATCGCAAATAAATGTTGTAATCAGATTATTGTAGCTAAATTCTAGGAAAAACACAAAAACCATAATCCATACTCTTAATTAATCACAGTAGAACCGGTGCTCACGTGGTCTAGAGCATCAGTCTCACGACATACTCGATTTCTTAGGGATGGGATGTCGAGGTTTGAATCCCGGTGGCTGTGCTGGGGTATTATTTTTTATTGGTTATTAACCCACTCTCTAGCTACCCAAACTCAGCTATATTTCCTCTAAATTCTACCTTCCTCATCCTTACTCCCTGGTGTAAATATGAGAACAGTGAGACATTGATCCTGGTGAGTCAGTATTAGTAATCAATTGAGAAATTAAATACGATCAAAAGATTACGAAATTGTATGTTTGCGGTTTTTGTTTATGTCCCCCTTTTTACTACCTCCTTGTCCCATCAAAGTTGTTGTAGATGAAGGGCGTCAAATAAACTGACGCCACTCGTCAATGTACGGTGTATTTCGGTCGGTACGGACACCCTTATAAAATGCCGCCTCCCCCTTTCCCACCACCACCACTACCGTAAAAAGCAACACACAGGCGCAAGCCGCAGCCAGCCACACAGATGCGTCACCACCACCCCGCGCGCCAAGCTGTGTCTGAGCCATGTAGGGCAAACAAAGGAGCGTCGGGGCGCGGCGAAACGAGCGTCGCGCCAGATTGCCACCCTCTTCTTTCTCTCTCTCTCTCTCTCTCTCTCTCTCTCTCTACCTCGCCCGCTCTCTTGCCGTCAATACTGGCAGCCGTCACCTCCCCCATCCTCCCAGCCTTACACTGGTGTGACACATCGGCTCACGGGGCAATCACACGCAGTGGCGGACCCGAGAATTGAATGAGTGAGGGTTGCTGGGGGTGGGAGTGCGAATATATTTTATCGGCAGCGCTGTGTGCTCTGTGTCTGTTAAGCCATTCCCTCCCACCACCCACATCCCCCAGCCCTTGACATTGCATAGGCCCGATAAAGTTCAGGTTTCCTCGAGTATATTTTTTGTTTTGTTTTTAAATGCGTCTTACTACCTATTTGCGACCAGGCAACATCGTTCTAACCCGCTTCGGTGGCCGAATGTTCCAAGGCGTCACCTTCATGCTAAACTGGCCTGCTGCAGATGAGGAGATTGAGGCTCAAATCCCGGTCAGATCTGCAGAGGATGGCTTTACCTAAATGGTTTCCCACGTTCTTTCCACATAAATGCGGTTAAATTACCTCTAAAATGCTTCCTTCCTCGTCCTTACTTCATTATAGTAATTATAATGTATATGCCTATAACCTGAACAGGTAGGGAGTGAGTAGGAATGTGTCGATGCTAGTGTAACCGTTACTTGGAACGTAGCCTCGCTGTGGAATGGTTTGTAACAGGTACAGTTTGTCATTCCTTACCGGTACTGATCAAAGAAATGCTCTGCTTCTTTCTAGTGTCTTCTCACTCCCTTCCATGCACCCACCAATGAGCACTGTCCTTCGCACATTGCCTATCTCTCTTTCTTTTTACTTCCACCTTTCGCTCAGCAGCTCCCAACTACAGTAGCCCCATGGCTTCTTTGGTGCTGACTGACAGCTCACAGCTGAATTATGACAGTCAACATTTAGGTATATACCTAAGTGACAGCTGCTAAACACATGTTTTTGCAGATCATATGGGTCGGCGTAGGGATACATAATTTGGTCTGGTAACTTTTCAAAGACGTCAGCTGTGAGCTGTCAGTCAGCACCAAAGAAGCCATGGGGCTACTGTAGTAACTATGTTGAACGATGTCAATACCGATACTAACGTTCCTAAACAGTTCCAGTTCCGTCTTAACAGTTCCAGCTCCACGAGTATCAATAACGGAACTGCCATTGGCATATTTTCCTTACCGATACCTTCACCTTTACAAGATCCTTCACAATATACTGTGGTAGAGAAACGACTGTGCAACATCTACCGGGTATCAAACAGAACCTTCACTCCCTTCACAATATACTGTATTCGAGTAATAAATGTGCAACAGATACCAGATAAAACACAAATCCTCTATTTCCTTCAAAATATATAATTATAATAATATAATCATTATTACTATATCGTTATTATTATTATGATTACTATTACTATACCGTGGTTGATGACTATTCAATATTAACCAAGTACAGTAGTAACTAGTAAGTACCAGGACCTCCAAGTTACCGGTACTGTTCCACTACCAAGTCCAAATACTGGAGTTCGAGCGCTGCTTGGCTGTATCGATAGTGGAACAGTACCGGTAACTTGGAACTGTTCCAATATTGTAACTGCACCGGTTTGGAACAGGTAAACAAAGTATTGTTATCGACACATCCCTAGTAGTGAGACGTGGGGATGAAAAAATATCCCGAAAAAATGACACACATTGTTCTCCAGAGGTAGTCTAATCTCACTAATGTTTTAAATTCGTACTTTCAACAAAATAGTTATTTGTGACTGAGAATCTAAGAGGTAGGATGGAACAAGCTATCACATAGAATATGTGCCCACATTAGCTTGTAAATAGTAAATCACATGGGAAGAAACCCCTTTTAGCGCACCCGCTCAGTAGTTGAACTCCAACCTCCCTTGATAACGAAGAACAAGTGCAATGCCTCAGTTGGTTACCAGTGCGTGTATGTTTTAATATGACGTCATAGAGTTGAATTAGTGTACAAATAGTGTGCCTCCCTACGTTTAGAACGTATACTGCCTGCCACTCTCCTTACAGCACTGGGACCTACTGAAAGGTGGTCTCTTCGATAGAAGGACGGCTGAGTTCCCTACACTCGAGTTAAGGGGAGAGAAGTAGTGTCACAATGTAGGTGTAGCCCATTTTATATTTACCCTTGATAGCTTATAAATCTATCAACTCCACACTCTTGCACCGATCGTTCCGCCAAATTCTTAGCTAACGCTTTATTGAGAACTTATTCGTGGACAAGAAAAGTTCTAGTTGTGGATTTTTACACACACAAATAATAAACTTTGTGATTTTGTTTGTGGGTCGTAACTGTCCATGGCACACATACACACACACACACACACACACACACAAATATTTACTCACCCTCAGAACTAAGCTTAGGCCACAGACAAGGTCTATACACCAGACCCACATCCTCCAAGTTAAAACGGCTTCGCTACGTGGGAGAGCTTAAGTTCTTCAATACGGATATCGCTAGGTGCGATCAAAGAAATTAAAAATACTCATTTAAGAAATTGTTTCTCTAGAGAAAGGACACAAATATCCATATCGAGTCAATCAGCCATCTTCCACATAGCTAGGTTAAGTTGGTGACCCAACTCCCTCTTCACATAATGTTACCTCACAAAGAGCTTACGCAGAGTGCACATTACGATTACAATGGTCCCTTGATGGTGATCATGTTAAAAGTGAGTCGTTTAACAACTGCACATTTTGAAGTGCTTTTATCACTGGACATTGACACTAGCGCATCCCAGTGTTGATGGACTCAACCTAACTCAAGGAGCGCAGTGAGACTTCAGTAAGGCTGAGGATCTGGTGTAGGTATCCTTGTCTGTGGCCTTGGCAGATAAATGTATAAATAGCGGATATATATATTTTTTTTTTAATAGAAAGAGATACTGCTTATAATCTGCTCGGCTCGGCTCGGCTCGGCTCGTGACGATGCCAGAACTATGGGTTTGTTCCACCTCAGGGGCAATATAAAGCTTGGAAAAAACGAAACGCTTACACCGGCCAAAACGTCCAGTTATAATAATAATAATGGTTGCACTAATACGTAGTTTATTTTGTGGGAAAATTATCCAGCACTAATGTACCATTGCCAAGGTAACGCTCGAATGTACTAATCGTACATCCTTTCCGTGGAGGCTCTTTCCATGTCCCTATGAGGTGAAAGTATGGTGGTAGTGAATATGACAGGCTAGAACCAATGAAGATCTTAACTTAACTTAATCTTAACTAATCAAACCCTGGGGACCATCCGCATTTATTTATCCCCTTTTAGAAAAAAAAAAATCCCCCGGTACTAGCCGCGAATCGAACCCGGGACCTCTAGGTCAGCAGCCAGGATCTCTGGTCACTCAGTTAATATCATCTTTGAGGTCATTGCATGCTAATATTGGGAAACATAGTTGTAATTTTCTTGTTTTAGTGTGGTAAATCTCCCCTTAAATACAAGACAAGTTTTGCAACGCTAGTTCGTCAATGCTGCCAATAACTCCTTCTTGTCCAGCACACCACCTTTTGAAATAACTGTAAGTTAGGAGATTTGGCAACAGTTAACTGAGAGAGTAGATAAATCTTTACCTCTCCATTAAACCTGTAGTTCACTCAGAGGTGATATCCAGTGTAGTGGTAGAGAAGGAACTATGGCGGGTCTACTGATCATCTTTATCGATTGTCCAAAGTAATGCTTACTCTCCTATAGTAGATGCGTAAAATTTAAAAGAACAATTCTATAAAAATAGCTGATCAGGGCTTAAACGCACCCGTAAAAAGTCTGAGAATTTTCTGATGCTTTCCCAGAAGTCCTCGAAATATTAAATAGAAGAGCATAACCCAGAGTAAATTACTGTATTAGCTGTATCTACGATTCATATGATTTTACAAAAGGCACCGACATATTTGTCTATAATAATAGCTATACTATGAAATGAATAGGGGGAAAAAAATAACGATATATATTATTTATAGCGTTGTATAGAACAATACTGGGAAAATGCATAATTTTTTGTTTGAAAAATCTGGAAAAGTCAGGGAATTTAAAAACTTTAAATTTTAAATATCAACCTTTGTGAGGTTTTTATAGGATTTGGGCTCGTTTATGATTACCTTTTACAAAGAAACCTCTCCAGCCACCACTTTGGTGACCTTTAACTATGTTTGAGGAAACTGGCAACGGTTTCATTTTGACATTGTCTACAAATTTGCTGACATATTGTTAACTGATACAGAATTAAGTTAAATTCACGCTGTAATTCCTTTTCAGAACAAAATTACTTTCATCAAAATAAGTCGAAAATATAAAGCTTGACCACACCGCTCCTAGCCGCCGTGTGAAACATTCCATGCGCCTTCCTCCGAGGTCCGCCCATGTAGCGCGCCATTCCGAGCCGCCGTGTGGAACATTCCATGCGCCTTCCTCCGAGGTCCGCCCATGTAGCGCGCCATTCCGAGCCGCCGTGTGGAATATTCCATGCGCATTCCTCCGAGGTCCGCCCATGTAGCGCGCCATTCCGAGCCGCCGTGTGGAATATTCCATGCGCCTTCCTCCGAGGTCCGCCCATGTAGCGCGCCATTCCGCATCCGGACAATTTCTTTGGTTTATTGTTTAAATTTCATGAAAAAGTTTGTTGTATATTTCCATATGACCGAAATATTACAGTAAAGATCTGCCTCTTGTTCACAATTTTTCTCCTCTGTATTTAGTTAGTTAAATCTACAAAGAAAAAAAAATGAAAACGTGTTGTTCGATGGTGATTATGTTGGAATCTACCTCTATATAAATGTGTATTTTAATTATCAAAATGAACGGTGAGAATAGAAGACAAAATGCTCACAATTCAGAACGAAAATGAACACGTGTTGTAGTACGAGGAAGACCGTCACTAAACCAACGGACCCGAGTGGTGTCGGAATGACATGAAAGTGTATTCCTAAAGTAGTTCCTTCCGTGTACCCTTGCGCACACAGGTGTGGTGCGGCGCACAGAAAATAAAAAGTTCTGCTCTAGAAACCTCGAGACTTCGGGCACGGAAAATCCATAAGTCACTTCCGCGCGTCGCAGTGTGTCTCACTGTAGTAGACGTTGCACAATTTATTTATTTTAGAACCGCGTCTTACTACCCGTTTGGCTTATACGCATCATTTGATTTCATTAGAAGCAAACAAAGGAAATTTCTTCTAATCGGCACGGCGCTCTCTAGCGGACGACAAGCTTTACACAACCAACTCATCTGAGTCTTAGTTTTATAAATAAGTAAAAGTGACAACAGAAGTAGAGGATGCACACCTTCTTCTAGTCAAGGTTATAAAAAGCACAGCATGCACAGTGAAAATATGTATTCTTATTCTGCTTTAATATAGTGCATGCAATCCATACATATAACAGGTGCTCGAAATCGACACCATGCGTTTCGAGAAAGACTGTATTGAGTCTCATTATGCTATCCTGTACACTTCACAAGTTACATCATGCCGGCAACCGTAGGGGTTGTACAAGCAAGGTGCAATTATGATACAAGAATTTCAGTATTCGTGATAAGTAAGATCTGTGTACATATGTTTTATCAAGTGTCCGCTTGGAAATACACCTAATGGACATTCCCATTTTATGTCACCTATCTAGAAAACCAATTGGACGATGTTCATCATGCTACAGTTTTGGCTGTTTTTTGTTATAACGTAGTAAAATCTCGTTATGAATCGGAACTTCACGAATCTCTATACGATTGCATAAATAGTTGGAACGTCATAGGAGGAACCTTCTAACACATGTTTAAAAAAAAATGTAAGTAACTATCCCTGCCAGAATGTCACTATAGATTTATTTTACAGTTATTAAAATTGTCACAAAACAACTTCTCGACTACACCTACAGAACACATTGATCGGCTCTTTAAAATGTGGGTGACCTGGCGGTCTAGGGGTAAGGTGTCGGTCTTCTATGCTGGCGGCCGGGGTTCAATCCTCGGTCCCGGCACAGATTTATCTGATTACCAAACCCTTCCTTCACCTCTGACAAGACATCTTGTGAATGTGGGGAATGCCAGGCCTCCACCGTGGTTCGGATTCCACGTTAAACTGTAGGTCCTCCATTTCATCTCACAATAACCTACCATTACACATTAGCGTAAGTGCGTATAACCCGAACGGGTAGGAATACGCGGTGCTAATAATAATAATAATAATTTAAAATGTGATAGGAAAATGTATTGCTTCACTTAACATCATGGCTGCTGTTGCATATTACGTCTTTTTTTTTTACCACCACGTCTCCCTACCTGTTCGAGCTATACGTAGACCCTACCTACATATTATTTATAATATATATTAATTACGCTAATCATGGATGGGGAAGGTAGAGTTTAAATAAAATATACCAGCATTTGCGAGGATACAGTGTAAGGATACCCGGACGGGATTTTAAGCGTAATAGTGCCGTCACTGCCAATCCAGTCTGATAGAGCAATGTCTTAAACCGCGCGACCACCGATGCAAGTCCTAGGTACCTTCTTGATCCCATGGCCTTAGGTATGAATGATTTATACCTCCTCCTCCCCCCCGTTCTTCCACAATTTGGACCCATTTTACGTGGCCGGTGCCTGTTTACAATAGTTTTAATGAAATAGTTAAAACTAGTTAGATTGCTATACAAACTTTTTTTTTCTCCTTGAAATCAAAGCATGCACTCACTACACGTGGCAGTTAACATGCGCAGAGAAAACACCCCCCACCCCCTTCCCCATTTCAACCCCCCCACTCCCCCCTAACTTGCAGGGAAAATTCAAAACTGATGGAAAAGGTGAATTGAGGCCTAGTATTAATTTGTAGCCTCAGGGGTAAGCCACTACAGGGACTACTCTCGATTTTCGAACCCCCTCATACACAATCTTTCCTCGTCCCCCCGTTGGGGAGCGTGTGATGACATCATACTTCTCCCCCTTTCCATCAGTTCCGATTGACGCCCTCTTTACACTACCATGGGGTGGTGACGTCATCCCCATCATCCTATTCGGCGGGCCCTGCAACGCAAGTCCTGGTACGGGTGAACATTATTTTTCCTCGTACGTGCCTTGCTATTCGTCTGGACCAGTTGTTTGTTGCCTATTCGCACCAATAAGGTAAGGGCACGTAGCAAACGTAGAAAGAATTTTTTTTATATATCTCAGCACACCCGGTTGGGATTAGAATTCTGACCTCCGAGCTAGAGGCTTAACAAACTAGTATAAAGGGACGCCTTTATCAGCACGCACAGCGTTGCGGATATGCTTTTGATTAACTCAAGGGCATTTAACGTACACTTTCTGAATTAGCCTAGTTTTATTTACTAGCTGAGGGTAGGGTTTGATTTCTGGAACACCCCATTTGGTGGGTAGGTGGTCTGATCGTCGAATATTAGTCTAGTTGGTTGATGACGGGGAGATTGGGATCCAAATACCACCTGTGTGTACTGATGATGTATTTATTCACTAAATGGTATTCTACACTCCCTCCACGCAAATGAGGGTACATCTCCTCTAAATTCCACCTTATTCATATATACCTATTAGCGTAGATGAGATGGATCGGGTAACCTACATTTCCTTTCAAAGAGACGAATTACCAATGTTAATTAATGTTCAAGTTTAGTTAGTTTGTTAGTCGGTACAATGAGACACTCATTTGGTAGGGTAAGTAGTAAGTACTTCTAATCAAACAATACTATCTCAACTAAAAACACAACACCTAGCCTTCTTGTCTTTTCTTCACCAACTGTACATTTTTCAGACGTGCCTGTAATCGAGCCAGAGGACACTTAATTCAGAAGACAGTTTGACTATTATTTCAGATATATTTTGTGGTACCTGCTCTCTCCCAAATTAATCTTTAGCACCGCGTCTTACTACCCGTTCGGGTTATACGCTTTAAGTACTAATTAAGTTAATGGATTAAGAATTGGGATGGTTGAATTAGAGGAAGTGAACCCGTATTTGCGTAGAGGGAGAGTGGAAAACCATTTAGGAAAAACCATCCCCAGTTCACCCGACCGAGATTCGAACCTCGATCTCCCCGTCCTCAGCAGTCGAGCTCAACACGACAAGCGCGTTAGCCAACTACGCCACCGAGGCGTTCTCCCAAATTGAAGATCCTTATATTTTAATCCACCGGGATTCGAACTCAAGTCTCTGATTGATTTCCTGACCGGGGCCGATATTCACAAGATAATGGATTTCGTTGAGTAAAGGAATGGGAAGAGGGAACAGAAACATCACTTTCCTGAAAATCAAAAACCACTGTACCAGGGAGCACTTATACTAGGATTCTAATCTACTAAGTAGCCTACAAGGTGGGGACTTTTAGAAAATACAAACATTGTTTTTTATCTACAATGATAACATTTTACTATATTATTAGAACTATTTCATACATTTTTATATCATCCCTGAAAAGTGTCAGCAGCAGATCAAATCACTTTACGTATATATCAATGAAAATTGTATTAATATAGCTTTTGTAATTGTCGAAAAAAGAAGTTCCTTCTTATCTAAATTATACTGGACGGAAATTATGTCTTTAGTACCCGCACCCATGGTCGTGTGGCTTAGGGCGTTATTTTTGCAAAAGTTTGGATTACTTGTGACATAAATGTTTAGGTTTGAATTTCTACCGGGTATCCTGGGGCGAAGGGGGTGTTTATCCCAAATAATTTCCCATTTTTCTTTCACACATATTTGGATACACTTCCTCAAAAATTTTTACCTTTCTACCCTATGAAGTGTCAAAATGCGAAAAATCCGGACGAAAAGACGCGACCCGCATCGGTGGCCGCATGGTCTGACGCGTCAATCTCGTGCTGGACTGGATTTCCAAATCAGATCCAGGTTCTAATCCCGGTCGGTTCTACTGGGAGTAGATTTTCTTAAATGATATCACACTCTCCCTCTAAGCAAATTCAGATACAGTTCCTCAAAAATTATATCTCATTTATCCTTTTTTTCACTAGCGTAGTTAGTGTGTGCGTAACCCACTTCAGTGGCTGCATAATCTGAGGCGTCGCTCTAACAATAGACTGGCCTGCCGATGACGGATGGACCCAGTCGGGTCTATAGAGAGTAATTTTTCCTAAATGATTTTCCACTTTCCCTCCACGAAAATACGGGTACACTTACTCTAAAATGCAACCTTCCTCATCCTTAACACATCAACGTAGAAATTACATCTGGCGTAAAACTCGGAACGGGTAATAAGACGCGGTGCTTAGAAGAATAAAATGTGTGCGTGTATCACGTCCAGGTACTAGGATGGAGAGCAGCTGGTTAGGGGTGAGGGCAAGTATTAGCTGGGTTCAGAGGATGTAACACCCGGTATCTCGTGTCGTCCTGGCGACTGACATGCACAGATCGGTGTGGCCCTGCCGGTAGAACAGTCGGGGCGGGCGGGTAACAATAAAACTTCTAACTACACTCCACCTCTGCACGGGTATTGTCGGGGCGGGGAGGGGAGGGGAGTCAAGTGCCAGAGGCAGCTGCCGCCTCTCACAAGGGCTTTGGGGGATGGGGGGGAGTAAGGGAGGTTTGATAGTCTTGCGATAGCGCATGCGCGTGGGACTTTGTTTGGCTTGTCGGAGTGAAGAGGAAGAAGGGGGTCGCCGGCTCTCTACCTACTACTAGCTCACTTGCCCCATTGTTTTATTACTTTTTTTTTTTGCTCCCTCAATTTACCGCGGTTTTTTTTCTTCTCCGGGATAGATAGCCATGGCGGATGAATATCTCGTTTAGATACACTGGAAGGAAATATGGACGATTCTCAGGAATAAAAAAAACACAGCGACTGAGGATTGAAACATGTATTTAAAAAAAAAGTCCTATATAACCCGTAAAATTAGTTCAATTTTTTACCACGCCTAGTTTGAATGTCGCTCAGAGCACATTAAATAAGTACACAGGTATAGTCTGTACCCATGCATCAGAAAAACTGACACAACTGGAAAAATATAGGGATATTTTTTTGTCTGAAAAAAACCTAGGGGAAACACAGAAAAGTTCACTATAAAAACTAAAGAAATACTGGAATACTTGTGAATTTGGGGCATTTAACTGCAAGATCTAGTTTGTTCACCGCGTGTGTAGACTTTTAGCCGCTTTGTGGGAACAGAACGTTGACCAGTGCGTATCTTGGAGGTTGTCTACACGTCGCAGGCCTACTCACAATGACATGATGTGTGATGATAGAGGTAATGAAAGTGTGAAGCCAGCGGAAATCTTAAACCTAACTTAAGCTTACTTAACCAGACCATAGTGACCAAAGGATCAATTCCTCTTGCGGGAAATATACCTGTGGTACCGCCTGAAATTGAACCTGGGGCCTCTAGATGAATAGCCAGGTGCACTGACCACTAAACCAAGAGGCTGGTCACTTAAAAACACTGATTCTAACACCTGTTTGCCGCCCCCCCCCCCCCCCNCGCCACCGTGAAACGGTGCCTCTATATGCAAGAAACCATGTGTAAAAACAATTAAAGGATTCTTTCGCTTTGCCAGTGCAACGAATCTTTTCAGGCGGCTCGACATAAAGAGAGCACCGTCCGTGCAAATACTAATCCATGATTTCCATGACAAATCATGAAAACTAAAATAATTGGTGACAACGTCAAAAATGTGGTGGCCTTTTGTGGTTTCTGGAAGGGGTTTGCAAAATAAAAATTGTTCAATTATATCTCTATTACACACAATCCTGCTGAACTCTGGGAGTTGAGCTTTTCCAGCGATGTCAGTTGACTCATCCAACTGAATGGCAAAAACATCGGCATCTTTAATAGTAGATATCACTCGTGACTCAATGTCTTGAGATATGTATTGTATACGCCGACTAATAGTGTTATCAGACATTGGGATTTTCAAAATTTCTTTTTTGTATTCCTCGTCAAATAAAATATTACCAATTTTACAGCATGCAGGCTCAGTATTTGTATGAGAGGTCATGTTTTTTGCCACGTTCTCGACAACAGCATAGTTTGCTTTTTGAGCTTTATCAGAAATACTAGTTATTTTAGTCTATTGTTCATTCTGGCGTGATTAATCAGATTTAATCCTTCTAAAATATCCGATTTATTTCGTGCATAAATGTGAGTGCTTTGTGTAAAGGTGTCTTTTCAGCTTACTTGGGACCATAGCTTGGTTTGCCATTTTCTCACCACAAACAACACATTCAGGACGTGGGTGCTCTTCTTCAGATGAAATTAATCCAAACGATAATTAGTCGTCTTATATTGGCGCACATCGTTTTTAGAACTAACACTAACTGGACTAGTATGTGTGATATTACTAGAAATAATGCCAGTCACACTTGACTTATTGTCTTCGTCTAACCTACTTTTTTAAATTAGAAATTTGTCCATGTCTAATAGGTTCTAAGAAATAAAACATAAATATTGAAATAATTAAAACGAAATAGAAATAACAAACAAACATGCAATAATAAAAATTAGCAAGGAATAACACACGATCCGGACAGCAGCTGACTGAATACTGACAACGTTGGTTTTATAAGGAATAGGTGGGGTGGTAAAAGTACATTGCAGATATATTTTGAAAACAATAGGGAAGGAAGTTCTTGGAATTTTACCATTGTAGCTTTTCATTTTTTTTTTCTTTCTTATCTGCCTTTAAAAAAACTATACAGTAGTTCTAAAACTTACTACAATAAGTTTGTTTTATGTATCAATTTTTTTCTCGCTTTTTTTCTACCTTTTCTGAAAATTTCTCGGCACATCGGTTAAAAAACGCTGCACTACTCATTCGGGATGTGCACAAATGCTTTCAAGGATTGAAAAACTGAGAATATACAAAACCATCATGTTACCAGTTGTTCTTTACATGACGAAAACAAGTTTAAGGTGTTCGAAAACAACGTGCTTAGAAATATATTTGGTCCAAAAAAGGGATGATTCTATTGGGGAGTTGAGAACGTTACAAAATGATGAGCTATATACCTATTTCTCATCACAAGACATTGTTAATTCAGTCTCGAAGAATACGGTGGGCAGGACATGCAGCGTGAATGGGAGATTCTAGCACCCTGTTTAGAGTACTGACTGCAAATCCAATGGGAAGAGACCATTGGAAAGATCAAGACGCAGATGGAAGGATAACACTAGATTGTACCTGAAAGAGATAGGGTGTAAAGAGGTGAATTGGATAGAAAGAGTTCGAGATAGGTATAGGTTGTAATTAGGTGAACTAGATATAACTAGTTAAAGATATAGTTAGGGTGTAATGAGGTGGACTGGAGAGAACTAGCTCAAGATAGAGATATGGTGTTATGAGGTGGACTGGATAGAGCTAGCTCAAGATATAAATAGGGTGTAATGAGGTGAACTGAATAAAACTAGCTTAAGATAGGGATAGAGTGTAATGAGGTGGACTGGATAGCTAGCCCAAGATACGGATAGGAGACGTACTTTTGTAAGTGTGCCAATGAACTTTCGAGCTACTAATGTCGTGGAGTAAGTAAGTTAAGGAATTAGTGAGGTTGAATTTAGAGGAAGTGTAAACATATTTGCGTGGAGGGAGAGTGGGAAACCATTCAGGGGAAAAAAACACCCTCAGTACACCCGACAAGGATTCTAACACTGACCTTTTCGTCACCGGCAAACCAGACTAGGTGAGCCTGACATTTATTCCGTGTGTCCACTGGTGAGGGTAGCACATGTTATTATTCGGAGCTGCATGAGCCGAGTTCATATTCCATATTAGCATGCAGCCAGCATGTGTTCGTAGTTTTTACTTACCCTGAACACCAATTTACCGACCCTAATTAAATTTGGTGCCACCACCCACCATTCCCGTCTCTGTTATCGACCAATCTCTCCCTACACCCTGTAGTGTCCTGAAGTAATTATGTTGCTGAGCTACTCATACACTTTGACAACTCAAAAGTAGGTAATTATCGTGGCTGGCCTTTACCCACCGCGTCTCATTACCGGTTCGGGTTAACGCGAATATATTAATTACGCTAATGTGGAAATGACGAGGAAAGTAGAGGGTAGAGAAAATGTACCTGCATTTATTTTTATGTAATTATTTTTATTTGAGGTATTTAACGTGCATTTTCTGGAATGACTGATTATATCATATCAACTTACGAGAATTTTTATACGAGAGCAAAAGGGCCTACCAATTTTGCCGCAAAAGGTATTTTCACATACCTTCCAAGATTAGTTTTACATGCAACGATTGATATGGGACCGACGGCTTTACTTCCCCTCCGAAGGAAGTTGTGCTACGGATTTTTATCGCTCAAGAAAAATCTGTCGACCCCGTTTGGGTTTTAACCCATAAACATCGGGCCATGAAGGGAGGATATTTACCCTAATTATCTACTAAACAAACTAAATGGTCTGCAATGGTAGCCACGTGGACTAAACGTCAAGTCCATTTATTCTGACTTACCAGTGATGAAGAGGTCGGGCCTCTAATGTCTGCTGGGCGTACTTGGTGTATTTTTTTCTTAGATAGTTTTCCAATCTCCCTTCACGCGAGTGTGGGTACAGTCATCTAAATGTACCTTTCTCATACCCACCCTATTAGCTTGTTTAAATGCGTAGCCCCGACTAATAGTAGGGCGCACTGGAAAAAAAAATCGTTGACCAAAGATGAGTCCTAGTTCGATTCTAGATGCTGGTGCTTTAAAACATGTAACATTTATCTGTTATTTTATATTATGATGAGAGTTTTATTTCTTGCGCCACAAGGGGCTGATTAGGATTAGCTATCTGGTCTCATGTTAATTTAGTTGGTACGTCCTCTTCAAATTTTTGTTCAGAACAAATCTACCTATGCTTCAAATTAGCTTGATTTTCTAGTTTGAACTCAAATGAAACTATTAGATTATGGCTAGTGGGTGTGAGGTGTATAATGTACATTACCTCATTATTCATTCTATTAGTCCACACAGAGCGTCTCTATGTGTGATTGAGCACACGGCCAGCAGGTGTGAGGTGTATATTGTATATTAATTCACCGTTCCTTCTATTAGTCCACACAGAGCGTCTCTATGTGTGATTGAGCACACGGCCAGCAGGTGTGAGGTGTATATTGTGTATTAATTCACCGTTCCTTCTATTAGTCCACACAGAGCGTCTCTATGTGTCTATGAGCACACGGCCAGCAGATGTCCTAGGGCTGAGAGAAGGGGAAGTACTCTAGTATCACTTCCCCCAGGTGACAAGGGATTATGGAAAAGCAAGGTGGAATGGGGAGAGCTGTCGCACCGTCACGCAATGTAGGAGTACCGGGTTCCACCACGGGGGATTACTCTACTTTTTTTTTATATATAATTCTATTAGGGCTGTTGACTTTATAGGAATATATTTTAAATAAAAGTTTATTTATATTTTTAATGCCCTACATCTTTGCAATGACAAGTTATTTCACGTCTCAAAATGTTGCGAAAGATATCAAAATTGGAGATATCCTCTTATGTAAAGTACGCCCCTAATTTTTTCCCCGGAAAAAATTAAATGCGCCATTTTGTTTGCGATTTTTTTTAGCACAGTCTTACTACCCGTTCAGGTTATACGCTTATTTGATAATTACTCTAATGGTTTGGGGGATGGTGAAGATTATATTTAGAAGAAGTGTATCAGCATTTTCTTGGAGGGAGAGTGGAAAACTATTTTGGAAAAATCACCTACAGTGGACCCAACAGAGATTCGTACCTTGAGCTCCCCGTAATCGGCAGTCTAGTAGACTGCGAGATTGACGCCTTATACCATTAAGCCACCAGAGTGGGTGTTTGCAATGTTAAAACAGTGTCTGGATACGAATTTTAATCAATGTCCTTAAAAGCAATTCCGAGAAAATCTTTTTTATTTTTTATTTTTTTGCATCTTCAACCCAAGTGTAGGGCCTGATGTTCTTCCCATCCATCCGAAGTTGGACATGCGCTCAACTCTTCGGCCGGCTAGGGCTACCCGCACTATCTGGAAAGCACATGTCCTAGGGAAGTACTGAAAGTGTGGTAGTTTCCGTTGATTTCTGCACTGTATTTCTAAGAGAAAGAGAAAAGAACTCTACAATTTTTATCGGAAAGGTATTTTCACATAACTTTCAGGGTTTTTCTCCATATGCCACAATCGACATGGAACAGACGGCTTTACTTACCCATGTACAATATTTCAACTATAAAAAAATAAAATACTCTAGTAGGTTTTTTAAAATAAGATTTAAAAACGTTAACATTCATAGCTAAATAATAATTCCATTATTTGTAAATATTTTTAAAAAATATTTATAACTAGATTTATTTTTAATTAAGAGTTCTGAACATTTTTATGTTCAAATGTTTTTACGCAGATTTGTAGTCGTTGTTTCAGAATTAGAAATAAATAATTAAACTGAAGTTTCATATATTGATAATGTAAGCCTTTGGAACTTCAAGATATTACTCGTACAGATGGACTTAACGTCAAGATCACTACATATTCCAGTCACTGGTGACTAGGTGCGGGTCTGAATCCCGGATGGGTAATGAGGGTATTTTTTCCCTAAATGGTTTGCCACCACCCTTCTGCGTAAATGCGGCTTTTTTCTCCCCCTTAAATATTTATTTACTCATTCCTGCTCAATTAGTGTAATTGAATGCGTTACATCTGAAAGGGCAGTAGTAGGAAAAAACAAATAAGATACTCAATTTTTCTTTGGTTAAATTATCGATGTAATCATCTTGTTTCTAACCTAGTGGTTGGAAACATTAATTTGTAGAATTGCATTGTTTTAGTAAATATAACCCGCCTCGGTAGCGTAGTTGGCTAACGCGCTAGTTTCGTGTTGAGCCAGACTGCCGAGGACGGGGAGATTGAGGTTCGAATCTCGTTCGGGTTAACTGGGGCTGGTTTTTCCTAACTGGTTTTCTACTCTCCCTCCACGCAAATGCGGGTTCACTTCCTTTAAAGTTAACCGTCCCAATTCGTAATACATTATTGTAGTTAGTACTTTAGCGTATAACCCGAACGGGTATTTAGAAGTGGAACTAAATAAAAAAAATTTTTTTTTACAAATACAACAAACACGAAACAACCTGTTGAACTGGCCCGACTGGAAAGCGCAAATACAAAAAGCCGAATGTCACGAAACGGGTTTGATATTCTGCCTTCTCAGAGTTACTCCAATCACGCTTTATTTAGGACTATACAATCCTGCACGGCGTTGTCCATGACCCACTGTGTTATAAGATGTATATAAGCCCCCCCCCTCCCCCCCGCTACCTGTGACCCACTGTGTTATAAGATTTATTATATAAGGCCCCCCTCTCCCCCGCATGGTGCCCGATTTCAAATGGAAACGTTATCTCAGAAACGTAATTCTAAGTCAGATTATGTCAATAAATATAGCTATACTATACCTTGTGTAAAACTATCGACATTTTTATGAGGAATAAATTAAATTTTCAAAATAAAATATAGCCTATGCTACTCGCTGATAATGTAGCTTTATATTGGTGAAAGAATTTTTAAAATCGGTCCAGTAGTTTTTGAGTTTATCCATTACAAACAAAAAAATCAAATCTTTCCTCTTTATAATATTAGTATAGATTACAAAGCACAACTCTACTTTGTTAAATAAACTCTCGCCCTCCCTGCGCTTAGGATACCATGGTTCAACTCCATGTTACGGCTACGGTCATATTTGCGACCTGGTCGCCTCGAACAGGACGCCTGCCTGTAAATAGTAGGCCTACCTCGTTATATTATTATATAAATAATATTGTTCGACGTTCTGGCGAACTGATAGTATAGTGTTTTTGTTGCGGCGACCAAGTCACAAGTATCTCCGTAGCCTATGCTTTGATTAATAATTTAGTATCAATGTGATTTTTCCCATCACCCAGGCCGTTTACTGCGATTATTTATTGACGCTGGGGTCGAAGGTTTATTGTTAAGGAGGGGATATAACAGACGCAAGAAAGGGTGTTTTTGCAGGGGTTTTTTTTTTTAGCAAAATTTGTTTTAGTTAAAATAAAAAAGTATCCCCAGTAGAAACATAGAAATTAATTTTCTTCCCATGATGACCTCAACAGGTTTCCAAAGGTGTCATGGAATTTAATGATAACTTTTTCTCTTAATTTAAAATGCCGCTACACTCGTAACAGATATTCAATAACTGTTGATATCACCATGTGAAGAAAATTAAATGTTTCTACTAGAGTAATACTTTATTTATTTTGGCCAAAAAGAGTTTTGCTATAATAATAATAATAATAATACTTAGCACCGCGTCTTACTACCCGTTCGGGTTATACGCTTTAAGTACTAATTACTCTAATGGATTAGGAATTGGGAAGGTTGAATTAGAGGAAGTGAACCCGCATTTGCGTGGAGGGGGAGTGGAAAACCATTTAGGAAAAACCACCCCCAGTTCACCCGACCGAGATTCGAACCTTGATCTCCCCGTCCTCAGCAGTCGGGCTCAACACGACAAGCGCGTTAGCCAACTACGCCACAGAGGCGGGTAGTTTTGCAATAAAAAAAAAATCCTATAATCTTTTCTCGCGTCCCCTATATCCCGTCCTTAAGAGGACCGCCTGCCAAAGCACCTAAACGCGTTGCAAACATCCAAAAATCCTGCGTCATTTGAGAAGTGATTTTTTTTAAATTTCAAAATATGGTTCAAACCTAAATGGTATTTAACCCTATATGTTTAAGTTTTAGAGTTTAAAAAAATCTTTTATAATATTAAATTAGATAATTTCAACGATGTTTCACGTGAAATATCACAGTTTTGAGATCAATTTTAATGATCCAAAACACATGTAACTATAGTCTTCCTTAGACAACTAAGCATTCTTAACAAGAGTGCAACCCGCCTAGGTGGCGTAGCTAGCTAACGCGCTAGTCGTGTTGAGCTCGACTGCCGAGGACGGGGAGATCGAGGTTCTAATCTCGGTCGGGTGAACTGGGGGAGGTTATTCCTAAATGGTTTTCCACTCTCCCTCCACGCAAATGCGGGTTCACATCCTCTAAGTCACCTTCCCAATTCCTAATCCATTAGCGTAATTAGTACTTAAGCGTATAACCCGAACGGGTTGTAAGACGTGGTGCTAAATAATAATAATTAAAAAAACAAGAGTGCAACACAAATGGTTTTGAGTATTGTTTAAATGGTTATGAAGTTTCAGAACTGTCATCCCCAAGATAAATTATAACAGAAGATTTGCCCCTTCAAATAGGTGGTGCCCTTAAGGGTGTCGTCTCGGTAAGCGAGAAATTTCCGGGCAGACGTTAAGTTCTAACGCAATATTTAATTTTATGTTACGTTATTTAAAAATATGGTCCATGCCAAAATAAAGTCTAAAGATTCCAACAGGGCTCTTTTAACTAAACAACACTATGTTTTGAGTTGTGAAAATGTGATATTAGCTCATTTTCTACGACTATTTAAACTTATTTGTGGAGCTACAAGACTAGACTTGATGAAAAAAGGGCTCTAGATTTGGCCTTCCCCTAACACAGTGGCTCTCAACCTTTTTAGTGACGTGCACTCTTTTCACCCTATGTCAGAATGTTATTCACCCCCTCCAATATTGCCTAACTCAAAAACTGCATTCTGAATAATATACATATGATATTGAAAACACATTTTTTTTTCTATATTAATACATAAATACATATTACTTTGATTATGTTTACTGTGGAGCTTTACAATTAGATTAAAAAATTTAAATTACCGCTCAGCAAGTCCAGTGCGTTAAACTAAACAAATTGTTTGTGCAAAGTCAGAAATATTGTAGTTTGAAGAAAAAATGTTTTTTAAACCGTTTTAGTTTGTGCTTTTAATTCTCCCCCTCCCCCCAGAAGCCCAAAATTCCACCCTGGGGGTGGAATTTCCCCTGGTTGAAAGCCCCCTGCTCTAACAAGTACAGTAATTTGTTGATAGAATCATAACATTAGGTTTTTAAGATATTTTAGAACTAGCAGAGAGCTTTCATTCCTCTTGACCTTGAGATAAGATTATTATTATTATTATTATTATTATTATTAGCACCGCGTCTTACTACCCGTTCGGGTTATACGCAATTACGCTAATGTGTAATGGTAGGGTGATTGTGAGATGAAATGGAGGACCTACAGTTTAACGTGGAATCCGAACCACGGTGGAGGCCTGGCATTCCCCACATTCACAAGATGTCTTGTCAGAGGGGAAGGAAGGGTTTGGTAATCAGATAAATCTGTGCCGGGACTTGAGATAAGAAACTTTGTTTTTTTCTTATTGACATGACAAGAGGAGAAGATGGGCGGGGAGTTTAGGTGAATAGTAAAAGGGAGTATAAGCTCAGACATAATATAGAAATCTTTCCAGAAAAAAGGCACAGACCATTGTATTTTAAGTTGTGTCGTGTGACAGCGATTGATACGTTCTCGCTGACTGAGGTGGCTGCCTTGAGTGGGTTGTACAAGGTTAGGTTAGACGTTATATTAGTAAAGTAGCTAACACAATTTTGTTAGCTCACTTAAATAAATAAATAAATAACTATTTACTGCCAGATGTTGAACATGAAGAGTGATTGAAACAGACAAGTGTCACTGCTTGAGGGTGAGAAAGAGAGAACACAATTTTGTTAGCTCACTTAAATAAATAAATAAATAACTATTTACTGCC
>CABFVZ010000384.1:411050-437940 GCA_902151445.1 Timema monikensis
CCTCTCACATTCTTGTTAGCACAGTTGTCAGCGCTCAGCGGCGGTAGCTCGGGACATTACAAACCCGACCCCCGGCCCGGCCCGTAGCGTAGTCCCGTGCTGACAGATTGCTCTCCACACCCCCTACCCTCTTCCTCAAAACCTTGTCTCTCCCTCCGCTCTGTTTGCCACGGTCGATAGCATATCTCAGTCGAGGGGCGCGAACCGCGAGCAATACCGGACTATGGTGACACCGCCCGCTTTCGACTTCACTACGTTTGGATGAACAATTGAGCGTCGATGTCAACATCGGCCAGGTTCCATTGTTTGAAAAACTTTGGTTTCTATACATCGGTGTTTCTAACCCTTAGCCATCGAAGTTTTAATTTAAAAAAAAGCCACATTGAAGCTGTTAAAGGTCATTCTACACTAAACATTGTATTGCATCATTTTAATAGGTGTCTAATTAATTATAAGTTATAAATAGAGATTCAATTATTTCAAATCATTGCCGTTCACGAGCTATGAGGGGTCAAACTGGTTACTTTATGCTTTTTGCGTACCATTGTTAAGGTAAAGTACAGTAGCCCCATGGCTTCTTTGGTGCTGGCTGACAGCTCACAGCTGACTTCTGATAGCTTTAAAAAGTTACCAGACCAAACTACGTATCCCTACGCCGAACCAGATGATCTGCAAAAACATGTGTCTAGCAGCTGTCACTTTTGACAGTAAAAATTTAGGTATATACCTAAATGTTGACTGTCAGAAGTCAGCTGTAAGCTGTCAGTCAGCACCAAAGAAGCCGTGGGGCTACTGTAATTAATTTAGTGTGACTAGACATTCATATGAGGTGTGCACAATGGAATATTTATAATATTACTACCAAATTAAGCACAATTTTCTATCAAGGTTACGTGTTTTGCCAATAGACACCATGATAGCTCTATATTGGTATTAGATGACTTGTACTAAGTTCACTACTGAATTATGTACGAAAATGACTCGTGTATACAAGGCATAAGGTGTCAGGCACATAATAATGTATCGAAACTTGTGCTGCACGCATATGTTTTAATATCTCTAATACGCTAAATTTTTTTTTATATATTTGTACCTTTATGTGAGTATTCTACTTTTAATTCTAAGAATGCGGGTTTGTTGGTTTGTTGGTTTTAAAATGACCAACACTCTAACTCTAAATTGTCTTAGACACTGCCAAAAATGTAACCAGATTTTCTTATATGTGTACCATTGTCGTTCTCGATGGGGGCCTCGACCCAAGTGGGGTAATCAGTGCCTGGGAGCACATTTATTTTGTGAACCCTGCCGTCATACCTCAAACTTTTGTGCACCACGGGAGATTTTTAAAAAACATATTTTTTTCCCCACTGCTTTTTGCGACCCGTCCAGGCCCTACGCATTTTAACTACCCTTAGATCCGATTCGGTGGTCTCTTGCAATTGACGAGACTGCCAATGACAGGAATATTGGCGTTCGAATCCCGGTCGGGTGTATTGTCGGTAGTTTTCACTAAGTGATTCTCCACTCTCCTACGACACAAATATGGGTACGCTTTCTCTAAATTCAACCTTTCTTCTCCCTAGCACATTAGCGTAATCAGTACATATGACTTGAGTATTAGACGAACGAGTAATAAATAATACGTGGTGCTAAATATCAAAATCAAACTACGCTTAAGGGATAGGGATGAGGAAGGTAGGATTTAGAGTAATTATACCCGTACTTATGAGGTAGGAGAGTGAGATATCATTAAGGAAAATTAAAAATCTTAGTATATCCTATAGGAATTTTAACTCTGACCCCTTAGTTTTTGGCAAACCATGCTAGACGAGCCTAACAATTAACCTGTGTGGCCACCGGTACGTGTCTCCCAGATGAAACGGCTGAATCTCAGTGCCCTGTGATGTTTGTGGGCCCGGTAGACTGGTAAATCGGGCTCTTTGAAATCTCGCCCACGACGGCGGAAGATATTTTGTAATAACCGCCCTAGTAAAGATGGTGGCTGTTCTTCCCGTCTTATTAGCGGGACCGTGTAGGCGAAACAGTCGTGTTAATCCTTCTATATGAATTCTCCGTCACACTGTATATTAAAGGCTCCCACACCCTCTCTACCTTCCCTAAGAGCCTGTACATAACGAGAAACTGGAGGTTGGTTTGTCCCCTCGGCCAACTCTGATAATTACAAGGTTGCCGACACTGCAGCCCTGAAGCTCATGATCTTGATGGGGTGGCCCCCACCCTGTCTCTCGTCTCCCCTTTCTCAAATACTCTCTCTCTCTCTCTCTTGGGGAACTAGAGTGGTTCGAACTAGCCTATTAGAGAGGGGACTAACCTCTACCAAGCGCTTGAAGTTGACATCAGTTCAACAAGATCAGACAGTAACAAGCAGAACTACTTCAAAACTGTTACTACCTGAACTACTTCAACAATGTAGCTAGCTGAACTACCTCACGACTGTAGCTAACTGAACTATGATATTCTTCACATTAAAAGATCACATAGGACATTCTCTAAACGCATTTGTTTTGGATTTTGACAATCTAAGTTTACGCTGCAACAATTTATTCGCTAGCTATGAAAAATTAAGAGAAATAATTCTAGTGGGCCACATACCCACTCGCTTTTTTAACATTTTGACTCATATAAAAGGAAAGCACTACATCTCCAATGTCAAGAGCATTTAAAAAAAACCGTGACAAATAAATTGATCAATATTTCAAATAATTTTTATTTATGGATTTTCCTTCCAGACAAAATTTTCGTCCTTTTATAGGAAGAAGTGGGGATAGGGGTGCATACGTTTAAAGAAGAGCCACTAGAATATATACTTATAATTTTATAGGGCCGGGTGCAATAGATGGAGTCCTAAAAAAAAGGTACATTTTAACCTAAATATTTTTGATATTTGAAAATAAGCTACCTTTTTACTTTCTCGTTATCTTACAGGTAGAGAAAGTATTGTGATCGTCAAAAAAAAATCTAACTCAAGATTTTTATGAATCTTGACGTTTCATGACCCTCCAAATTCAAAAAAGTGTTTTTTGACTTTCCGTCTGTCTGTCTGTCTGTACCTTCAACTAGAGCCTAAACTCTTTTACCGTTTGGGCTGAAACTTGGTATCTAGGGTTTTCATAGGATTGCCCCGAAGGATTTTTGGAATTGGATATCTAACCCTAAAATTAAGGGTAGTTTACTGAAGGGCAAAAAGAGAAAAATTGATTTTCTCAAAATTGGCTGTAACGATTTTGATTAAAATTCGTATTTAGGCGTTGATTATGATTATAAATAAACTGGCTATTTTAATTTTTCCATGAAAATGAATTTTAGGGTACTTTACAGAAGCAGAAACTTCACATTTTTTATTGGTCAAAACGTATAAATGAGGAATTTAATAGCAATGCGATGGCATGAATATTTGCAACACCTAATAAAATGTCGAAAATTTTAACCGGAAGTTGAAATATTAATGTGAAGTGTTGACCCTTGTGGACACAACATTGATCTTTTTTATCGGTCCAAACGTACAAATGAGGACATTAATTCTTTAAAAACAAAATTTAAAACCGGGACTAAAAAAAAGTTTTACATACGTATAGTACAATTTATGCTTGCTTGGGTTTGCTAGTGTATATTATTTTGTTTCACATATATTACGAGTTTTAAGCAACAAACAATAGAGTGAAAAAGTCCGTGCGGAGTTCCGTACCATTTATTTATCTTCACAGCGATGTCGGAGGTATGAAACTAGTGATCGGAAAATACGTATAGAGTTTTTGTATTTGGAAAAATAAAGTGTTTAATTTATATTATATACGACAAGACATCTCATATTTTAAAATTGGATGGTAAGCGGGAGATTTAAACTCTTAAAGTGGGTGTGTAAGGAATGCGAGAAATGAATTTTTTTTTGCATTTCTTCTAACAAAACTTTTTTTGGCCATAATAAATAAAATATTGCTTCAATAAAAACATAGTTTAAGTTTCTTCACATGGTGATATCAATAGTTGTTGAATATCTGTCATGATCATTGCGGCATTAGATGAAAAACTTTTTTAAACGAAGAGGAAAAGTTGTCATCAAATTCCAGGACACCCTCGACAGATATTCAACAACTGTTGATATCACCTTGTGAAGAAAATTAAACTCTTTATTTCTACTGGAGGATTATTTAATTTATTTTGACAAAAAAAAATGTTTACATAAAAAAAATCTAAAATACTGCCCTTAACTGGCTTCCCCTACACTCTCGCTTTAATCTTTATTCTAAAGTGTTAACATCCCTAACGATTGAGATACCCAGATGCTCATTTCTAACCAAGCAACACTTACCTTCTCTCTTCCGAGACTCTCACAAATCTATATAACAGGGGCCGCCAACTTACGGCAAGCGGGCCAAGATTGGCACGCTGAGCGATTTGAATAAAAATTCACAACTAAATACCTGTTCTCATCTTACCATAAATTGATAAAAATTAGGCGATTATGATGCGGCTCACCACTATACTCGTGGAATCAATTCTGACTCTCCCCCACTTGGATGGCCACATGGTCTAAGGTGCTATTCTCGAAGTAGACTAGAATGCCGATGACGGAGAGCTAGAGGCTCAAATCTCGGTCAGGTGTACTGAGGGTGGTTTTCCAAAATAGTTTTCCACTTTCCCTTCACGTAAATGCGGGTACACTTATAAATATAATATCTCTAATCCAAAAAACCATATGCGTAATTATTATATAGGCGTATAGCCCGAACAGATGTAATAAACAGTACTACAAAAATAATTGTGGTCCTTGGGAACTTTTAAGTTGAAACTCCATGAGCTCTATCTTACAGGATAGACGAAGGGTACATTTATTTTCCCCTGCCTCCCCCCCCCCCCCCCCCCANCCCCCCCCCCCCCCTACACATATATTATAAGGCGGATGAAGGGTACATTTATTTCTCCATAGTCTTAGCCTACTACCCGTTCAGGTTATTGACCTACGCTTATGTAATAATTACACTTATGTGAAAGTTTGGGTATAGAGGAAGTGTACCTGCAGTTGCGTGGAGGGAGAGTGGAGAACCATTTAGGGAAAACTACCCGCAGTACACTCGACTGGGATTCAACTCCAATCTTCCTGTCATCGGCATACTAGTCTATTGCCAGGGTGACAACTTAGGCCATGTAGCCACTGAAGCGGATTAAACATGATTATATCTTTACAAATAAACATAGGAATTCATCAGTTTATAGTAAAAAAAATTCAACACACCCAATAGGACTCCAGTTCTGATGTAGGAGGCGTCAGGCTCGCAATAGACTGGAGAGGTCAGAGTTCGAATCTCATTCGGGGCACTGACAGTGTTGGTTTTCTAAATATGACTTATCACCGTATTTTTCTTATTTTCTCTCTATGATAATATGTGTGCATTTCCTATTAAAAGTACTTTATCCCTTCTTATCCTTTCAATTTAAACCATCAATAATCCTTAAACAATATTTTAAAAAAATAGAGATGATAGTTGAAACCGAAAGTTAATTGTATCTACAGATTCTGAATCTGAATCTAAGCAAACATATTAAGTAGTCTTATTTTCATAGCAAGCTTGTTATTTAAAAACCGTATATTCATGTTGCCAAAATATCCGGGGGAAATATTACATTTATTTAATTTACATTGTCTGTATATTTAATTAGTGATATAAAGATAAATAATACGGTAATACAGAAATAATATGGTATTATTGAGAGCTTTTGATAACGTTTAAGGTGTACTATATACGCGTAATTAATTAATCAAATGAGACATATTTCTATAATGCCAAATTTTAGTAACTTTCAATCAGTGTTGCTGTTGGTAGTCGAAAGTGGGTTTCCTATAAAAATCCAAGCTTTATAAGAAGTTAACATTGATTTTTCATTGGCTTCAGGGAATAAAATACAAAATGTAAATCATAACTACAGGCTTATTTGGATAGGAAGGAATTTATTTGAGCGTTATAAACGTTACCAAACAATTTCCATACGTATGTGCGTCAAAACATGTGACCTTGCAGTTATCACTTTTGATAAATATTAGCAATAGCTATAAAATACTAATAATACTAATGAAGCAAAGTGTTACTATTAAAATAATGATAATATGTTTTGTTATAAGGCGAATTCACATTCACATTCAGCCTTGACAAACGAGAAATGGCGGCGCGGACGTTCAGCTCTAACTCAATATTTAATTCTACAATACGTCATTTCAAACTATGGTTCATGCCAAAATAAAGTCGAAATATTATAAAAGGGCTCCTCTTCCTTAATAACCCTATAGTTTGAATTTTACTAATATAAACAAATGTGTGAAAATGTGACATAAGCTCATTTTCAACGGATTTTTAAGCATTTTTGCGCGGCTATGAGACTAGACTTGATGAAAAAAGGCTTTAGATGTAGCCTTCCTCTAATAAGTACAGTAATTTTTTTGATAGGCTCCCAACAGAAAATGTTAAGATATTTAAGAACTAGCAGCGAGCTTTCCTCTTGACCTTTAGATAATAAGTTTCATGATTTTATTTCCTATTTTTTCTTAGGGGTTGTAGGGGAAGATTGAAAGGGAGTATAACCTTAGCCAGAATACAGTAGTTCCATAATAAGTCTCAGATTATTGTATACTCTGACAGTGATTGATAATTTCTCGCTGACCGAGGCGGCCACCTTAAGTGGTAAATTTATGTTTTGTATTCTTGTTAGAGTTGTACGTTATTAATAACGGTCTAAACCACTATTAAGGATAATATTAGCTCTAAGAAAATTCAATTTTTTTTTCTCATCTTAGAATCTTGAGTATCCTAAAGGATTCGAGTTTTCTGCAAAACTATCGCTTTAATATAGCTTCCACACATGCCAATATTGTACGTAGGTGGATCTTAATGAACCCACTGAGTCGAGGTTAATTTGCTCTTTCTTTCTCTCTTCTTTGATGGTCCTCTTCGAGTCGTAATTAATTTCTGGGGCGTACAAGCCACGGGATTTTTACTTACTCTCTCTCTCTCCCACCTCCTTTCCACTCTCTTTCTCACCCTTTCACACCACTGGTTTAGGGCTTAGCCCCTAGGGGTTGAGGGTGGGAGGGGTGCGTAACATTTGTTGCCAATGGCAGGCTTCACTTGAAACACGCGAGCAAATGGAATAAATTTAAATAAAAACGGATATATTCACTTCATCCTATCTAACACCCTCCCCTAGAAAAAAAAATATATTCCAGATTTTAAATAATTATGTTCCGTTATTTGTACTGAAAGAAAAATAATCTTCAAAATTAAATAATTATAAATTATTTCACGAAGAAAAAATATCAACTAATCACTTTTCATTATTTAATTCATGAAACAAAGTATTGAGATAGCAAGCGTTTAATCGACTTTCTTAAGAAATAAAAATTTGTTTCAGTGCCGAAGTGGTATTTTCAACATTTCTCGGTCAATTGTAATATTTATAAAAACATAATAAAAACTGGTTGTACTGTTTGAAATAGTGATTTGTAAAACACTAAAATAAATGATACGACAAAATCTTACAAATCTTCCCACATAGTAAATTACAGCTTGAAACAAAATTTAAAATAAAAAGTTTTTGGTAAACCATTCTTAAGAAAGTTTTTCTTAAAAAAACCCCAATCATGTCGTTTTGTTAATCACAATAAACACTTTTCAAATAAAAACAATAAACAAAGTTGCGTGCACCTTTTTAAAAAATAATCAAATTATCATAAATAAGTTATATGTCAACTACCCTAAAATTATTAATATATGTGAAAATATATTCTTCTTTATTATGAAAACTAATTCCAAGGCAGGCTTACTTATTTTGAAATGTATCTTAAAGGTCATTTTCGAAATTTTTCAAATTTTCTAAAATCTGTCATAAGTAAACTAACCCTTAAATTAATTATTTTTTGAATAATAAACGTACATTATTATTTACCATGTAAAATAGTAGCAATATACCAATTTTGAACAAAACCATTTAAGCTAATTTCTGAATAAAACTCAATTTTTTTTTTAAAAAAAGTCAAGAGGTAACTACTATTTAGCTAAAAAAAATTAAGAAAAGCAAATACTAAAAAAACATTTGTATTGTTAAAAATATACCGAATAGGCCTACCCATTTTGAATAAAATTGTGAGCCTTTTAAAAATATTTCAGATTTAAAAGAATCATCAGTAAACTACCCCTTAACAAATTTTTAACCGAAAAACAAGCAAACAATTTCATATTAAATGTCAACCACAACATACAGATTATACAATTTAGAGAAAATCTTTAAAGCCATTTCCAATAGATTTTTACTTTTCAAAAATCAATTGTTAATTAATCACCCTTCAACTAATTTTACCCTATAACCAAGTGTACAGTGTTATTTGGGGGGTCAAATACTCCCTTGATATTCATTTTAAACAAAATAGTTTGATCCATTTTCGCACAAATGTGAAATAAAAAAAATCACTAATTAGTAAGCTAGAGTTGAAATAATTAATTTTTTTATGTGTAGCCCTATTACAGCGGTTCCCAAACTTTCTCGACTCACGAACCCCTTTCACAAACATCTGAGCTGCACGAACCCCCTGGTAAATATACATAACCACTCATTTAATTTTATACCTAATTTTTATGAAATTTAGTTATTAATTGTAATAAAAATGTTTAATACCTTTAAATTAACCTACTATAGCTCGGTAAGTACTTTGGAATACTCCAACAAATATAACGGAATAATATTGAAACTACTTAAGTACTTAAGTAATTATACATTTGTTTTAAAAATTAAAACGTAAATTAAATAAGCAAGGTATTGTAATAAAATTTTCTTCTCTTTACTGTCACAATATTATCACATTTCATATGTTTTTAAAAGTAGTACTGGAAATTTCTGCATTGACACAACTGAAATACCCTCCTTTAATCATAAAATTCCATGCCGATTTAAGATTCAAAATTGTTAACAAGTTTTTACCAGTTACTTACCTCTTCACGAGACTTAGTGAGAAGGATGCGCTTGATTTGGATGGAACAGAGCCTTAAAGTCAGGACCACAGACAATAAATAAAGTCTTAAGTCACTTTCAGCATTGAACTTTTTTATGTATTTATTTTTTATACAGGTATCTGAAGAAAAAGCTTCTCGTTTAAATAAGCGGAGCAGAAGTCGATAGCGTGAGATGGGTGCATGGTGCCTGGTCTAAGTCTCATGTTAAACTAGAATGCAGATGCAGATGAAGGAGAGATCGGGGTTCGAATACGGGTCGGGTATATTGAGGGTGATTTTTTCCTAAATGGTTCTCCACTCTTCCTTCAGGCAAGCGTGTGTACAATTCATCTCTAACTCAACCGTAGGAATCAGGAACGAATAACTTAAACTAGGTGTACCCAGCATTTTCGTAATGGGAGACTGAGAAATTACTTAGGAGTTAGGACAAATTAATAAATCGATATTTATCAGGTCAAATGTAGTAAAACATCATTCTTCACTTGTAGAAAGTATAGTACATAGTTGTTTGAGTTGGAGGAGAAGGGCTTCCCCCTGTGAATCAATCGTGATCTATTAGAGGAGTCGTGTAGTGTATTAACATTCCCGAGTAGAGTGCGTAGCAGCACTCATTTAGAGCGATATCATTGGTTCTCGGTCTTATGATTATCGTGGTACGCTCAGAAATGGAAGCAAATTATAATAAGTAAAATTTATTTGAAGAGGAATCATGGAAGAATCAAAAGTATAATTCTTTCGCCGCAGTCATACAATAGAAGAATGAACTACATCGACAGCCACATGGTCTAAGGCGTGTTACGTTCTTGAATTACGTTACCGCGATGGGCGCCTATTGAAGAATTATGATTAATACACTTTTCATTTTGACATGTTTTTTTTATTTCTGAATCAGTTTAATTAATGCGAAAATAGATCATGTCGAAATATATACGCGGGCTAGCGCGGACAGGTGTTGCTAGACGCCAAGTGAGTTCTGTCAGTATTGGACACCAACTGCCAACTGCCTACTGCCAACTGACAAGTGCCTTTACGTTGCACCATACTTTGTATATATTCCTTGGTCATGGAAGCTTCGAGATGGTTTAGTTTAGAAAAACAAAATACAAGACAAAAACATCTCGGTCTTACTGGGAGCTTCGAGAGCCGGAAAATGACTCAAGTTACATTTTAAAATCTCTCTTCGAACCTTCGAGAAGAGGAAGTTATTATTTGAAAAATATATATTGTCAACCTGACTTTACTGATGTCACGTGCGTGACGTCACTGTTCAGTGGCTTTTGCCTTCTTAGAAGAAGAAGTGCTTTAAGCGCCATTTAATATACTACATAAATTTAAATGAAATAAGATACGTTTATAAAATTAGGACGATATTATTGTCAATGCTTTCACATACTTTTTAGGGGCAAATCAATTACATTACAGGCGCCGCTCTCACAATGTACTGGATTGTTGGTGACGAGGAGATCGGGGTTCGAATTCTCAGACAGGTGTACTGAGTAAATTATGTATGAAATAATCTACCACTTTCTTTACACATTAAATGAGAGTAGGCCTACATTTCGTCTATCTTCTACCTTCCCCATCCCTGCCCCATTTGCGTATATATATATAGTAATACTAAAGATCAATATATAATATATACTATCAAGGACTTAGAAAGACGGGGTTGGGGTTTTTGAACCCCCCATTCTTTGGAATTTGATGGATGCTTCCTAGGAGAGGTCCACATGTATGTATACAAACTTATTGGCTATAGGTATAGTAACATTTTCTAGCGTAACTCTTCCCTTCCCTAGAAAAAATAGCTTTTTACGCCCTTGTATACATAGGTAAATATATATACTACAGTTGTGTATATTATATATACCAGCAGTTCCCAGACTTTTTGAATGGCGTACCACGCCATCAATTTCCGTAATTTGGAGTACCACCAAGATAGTGTTGAATATTTACTTGTCAGTACATTTTTAGTTGTGTCCAAGGATATAATCACAGACTGCGCGGCTGTTTGAGCTTGAATCAGTGCTTCCACCACTAAAACCATTGGTTACATTTGTTTTACCTTTAGCTAGACTTGGTCCGAATATATTTATAAGGTTTTATGAAACCCTATCTTTTTCCGACTTTAATTTGCTTGTTTTGTTTGGCTTCTTACGGCATACCACCGGAAATTATTGTACGTACCACTAATGGTACGCGTACCACAGTTTGGAAACCGCTGATATATACAATTGGTACATAATGTAGACCTATGGTATATAATTATATACACCTATATTATATAATATATAGGATATACATATTTATATAAATGTATAATATAAAATAGGTATATACAGTATAAAATGCTATGGGTCTATATAATATAATATAATATGGATGTATATAATATAACTATTTATAGAATGCATACTATAGGTAGCCCTATAGGTGCGTTTTTTAATAGTGCTTCTTACTACCCGTTCAGTTAATATGAATAGGTACTAATTACTCTGGTAAGATAGGGATTAAGAAGGTTGCATTTAGAGGAATTGTACCCTCATTTGCGTGGAGGAAGAGTGAGTAACCTTTTTTTGAAAAAACCTCTCAGTACACCAGACTGTGATTCCAACCCCTATTTCCGTGTCATCTAGTCTAACACGAGAGCGATGCCTTAGACCAGACATGTCCAACTCACGACTCGCGGGCCTTGTGAAGAACCAACAAAGAGTGATACCATATTCTTCCTTCTATTACATTTGAGGGAACACATCATTTGGGAATTTGGGAAAAATCTGGTATAAGAGTGTACCAAAGTTGTACTTTTTCTGGGATAGGGTCCAACTCCTTGATACTACTGAATTTTTGCACCCAGTATGTGCAATATTTGGCAGCCCATATGAATGTTAGTTGGCCAACACAAATTTGTAAACCATTATGAAAGTTACTTTGGCACAAGATTTAAAGCTCGATATTCACACCATTGTTGAAAAAAAAAGTTGAAAAAAAGTTTGGTATAAAAATAGGGTTAACATAATTTTTTTTAAATAGAGGCATACTTTTTTTTTTACTAATATAGTATAAAGTTGGAATAAATTTAACTAAAATAGAGGCAATGCAGATTATTTTTAAATGCGGCCCCCTCAGTAATTTCAATTTTTTAATGTGGCCCTTATGACCCCCCCTTTTGATACCCCTGCCTTAGACTTTGCGGCCGCTGAAGCATGTTACCGTATGCTAATGTATACATGCGGTATAGGTATGTGGTAAAGATATAATATGGTAATAATGAATTTAAAGAAACTGCCGTTAAGTGTTACACATCAATTGAGAGGCGAAATAGAAAGAGAGAGAGAGAGAGAGTGTGTAGCACGAAGGCATGGACCAATGATAGGGCTGTGCATGCGAGCTGCTTTGCAACGTACTTGGGAATGCTAGTACGCGGTCAGGCACACTATCCGTGCAGCCGGGCCTTCTTCTACCGACGATACTCACTTTCGTAATCCCTGTCGAGTTAAAGCGCGCCGCGGAGCAGAAGTCGATAGTGGGTTGTGTTGGGTGGGAGTAGCGTGAGATGGGTGCGTAGGTAGGTGCCCTCTCTTCAACCTGTTGATTTCCAGTCGCTCCGTTCCCAGCTTGGCGCGACTACCGGGCCCGGCCGGCCGGAGATGGATGGGAACAGCGACGGCTACCGACGCCGCGCCGCGCGCACGACGCCTGCTTTCACTGGACGGCAGGAGGGGGAAGGCGGGTTTGGTCCACGGACACCTTCACACCGAGGAATTATCCACAACAGTGCGCATGCGTCAAGACCTATATAATATCTGGATGACAACACACCTAAACATGAGAATGTTACCGACAAGTTGGGTGCAACTCCAACGTAAAATCGTCATCTATTTGGGAGATTTAAGTTATTTTGGAGAAAAATAAAAACTTACCCGACACCAATATACCAATTTCCAAGATGATTAATCAATTTTTTGTGAAATTTTCCTGTTGATTTTTCTGTTTTATAATTATTTTTGTAATTTTAATTCTAAAGAACTTTTAAGATATAATAATTGAATTAGACGCAATTTTGTAGCTTTTTACAAATAATAATCACGGGAAAAGTCACTTGCTTCTGGAAAAATGGAAATTGAACATTGAAATTATTTGTCCACTCTGTATACAGTTAACCCACCCTGTCAAGATGGATTTAGACTGATCTTTTTTTTTTCTCATTGCTGAATAATTCAAGTAATATAATGCATGCTACCCTTTTATAGGACTAATATAACTAAAAAATCATTCATTTCGAATTAGCGACATGAAAATGTTCCAAATATTACTCTCTCCACTTATCTACTAGTCTACACTATGCTGTAAGCCCAAAAAAAGGTAAAATTCTTACAGTTCAGTTGTTAGGATAATTTGTGACACATCAAGGCCTAAACTCGTGTTTATAAATGCATCATAGTTGTTAAAAACAAAACTAACACATAGGCCTACCCAGCATTCCAGTTGTTTAGAAAGAAAGTCCTTAACGCCGCACTACAGGCAACGACTTGTCCAAAAACACCTTCATCACACCCGGCCGGGACTTGATTCATGACCTCCCTTTCATCGGTTGTCACCGTTGCGAGTATATATAGAGTTGAGGTAAGTAACTTAGATTAAATGAACCCGCGTTAGCTTAGGAAGTAGATATAACATTCATAGTGAAAATTGCATATGGGAAACCACCTTTCAATTCGGGTCGGGATTCGAACTTAAGCCTTTCTGTCAACAGCGAACGAGTGCAATCTGGGTCTGATGCTTAAAACTCCGTGTCCACTGTTGTGTGTGCAAGAGTAATTAACATTGACAAGAAGTCAAAACATTTTATCCTAAAGATGTCAAAACTGACACCACCTGATAAAAGAGACAGCAGTAGATCACATGATTTGGCTTATGATTACATGAAAGATACCTCCTGCAATGGCTGCTTGTCTTAGGGCGTCGTATTTGCAATAGATTGAAAGATAGGGAGTTAGAATCCTGGTAAGGTGTACTGAGTTTGGTTTACCTAAAGGATTTTTATATCTCTCTATTTCTCTCCTTGAAAATTTGGGTGCATTTCCTCTTAAATTCAAACTTCCTCATTCCTATTCCATTATCGTAGTTGATGTATGTGTATAGTCCAAACGGGTACTAAAACGGGGTGACAAAAAATATTAAAAAGTAGAATTTTGGAAGGAAAAACCTTAAAGAAAAATACAAAAATATTTTTATGCAACTAACAATGATAACATTTTACTTCATAATAGGTATTATTTTATAGATATTGATAACATGTATCAAATGTAACAGCTGCAGAATACATGACTTGACGTATGAATAAATGAAAGTAGATCTAGTAACTTTTTCTAGCTGTCAGATAAGGTTGTTTTATGGCGAGCAGACTATACACATTCGACCAACGAAGCAACCAAATGTAGAGTATATTATTGGAACTTGTATATTGAATGTTCGAACCGTGACGCGGGTGGATAAATTATTGCGTAACATTGACTTTGGGAACAGAGAAGATGAGAGCTGATAAGAGATAGTACACTGATACCAGTGAACTGCGTTTATTTTATGACTAATTGTCAGTCAAGGCTACCACGCATCCATAAAACTGAGACATCCTGGAAACACAAGGAATTTCTCAAACAACGAATATACAAGGGTGGGGCCAAAACAATTACACGAACTTAACTTTAAAATTGACACTTTAATTAAAGAGTAAATATTCATTAGCTAAACAAAAGCAAACTACATTCTACACTTTTTAATTTTTTGAAGATACTGTCACTCATGTGAGCTCCACTGGGTGTCAGGAAAACTTCGGCACGTTGTCCATCACTTTTCTCGTCATATATCGTCTAATTGTTACCGCTTCACCCTGTATAATGGAATATTTGTCACTTTGGTACATATAGCTGCAAGCTTTAAATAGTAGGCCTTTCCACGGAAGAAAGAGTGACTTAAAGAATTAAGCCACGCTGAATCTAACACATGTCTTATCATCCCTCCACTAAAGAAACATTACTGCGTTTTAAACTGCTTTAGGATTGAGGTCGGGGCCGTTGGAGTGGGGAGTGGAGGCTCGTCACATGCTCGACCAATCCGTGGAGAGTAGTTGTCATAGCAACCGATGTACGTTGCCAGATTTCTCGACAGTCACTGAGTATGCTTGCATAGTAGTAACGCGCAAACTCCCGCTATGTGGCAACTATGATCCCTAGCCTACCCACCACGCGGATCCTAAAGCAGTTTATTTTAAATCGCAGTATAGGTTACGTGGTGACCTCGTCAAATATTCCTGTTTTTAAACGCCAAATACACGACTTAATACCAGTCAGTTTCATTCTTTTGTTGTTGTCTGAGACTTCCTTCAAAACACTTGTAAAAAAAAGGGAATTTTGAATTAAAAGAAAAATGACAACCCTATATTTGTCATTTTATCATATCAACCGGAGAACTTTTCGCGTTTAGTTTTCTGTTCTAAATCATTTCAACATTAATATAAAGAGGAATCCAAAATTGAGGAATATATATAAAAAAAAGTTAACTTTAAAAATTGTTTGGATATTTTTTACATTTCTAAATTCAAACTTGATTTTTTCAGTGGCAACCAAACAAATGAAAGAGACCCCTTCCACACTACACAAATTAAATTAAATTGTCTGTTAGTTGATCTTACCCTAAACGAACACGTAATATGCTGTAATTTAATTGTAATTCAATCAATTTTTTTAAATAAATAATTACACTTTTAGAATTATCTTGAATGATTATTAATTGGTTTATTTTCAAACACGCATTCATTTATATTATTTCATCTACATACTAATTTTGATTTCTTCAAGCATTTAATTTTTTAGAAAGAAATAATTATTAAATACTTAAAATAATATAAATAGTGTACTTTAATCATAAATACCGGATAGCTCAAGCGGTAGAGAATTATTCTTTTAACCTAAGGGTCCAGGGTTCAAGTCTCTGTGTCGGCGAGTGTTTTAAATGTAAACAAATTAAAATTAACATTTTTAAAGTATCTAGAAGCACTTGACTTCTCGAAATATTTATAAAATGAATTCTTTTTAAAGTATCTGAAGTAATGTTTCTTACCTAGAATTTATATATTAATTTTTTTTTTCACCGCAACTTATTCACCCTTTTTGCTCTAATAGGGTAGGGAAAAGGAAATCATAATTTAGAGGAAATATACTAATATTTTATTTGAAGGAGATTAATAAACCATTGAGGAAAAAACGCCTTCAGTACATCCGACCAAGATACGAACCCGATACTCCCATAATTGGTAACTCAATCTATTGTAGGAGCATTGCCTTAGAATAGATCATGCCACCACCGAAGCACGTGTGATCTAAGTAATTTATAAGAGGTGTTTGGTGTTTTATTATTAAAAAAATTACTTATCTGTTTTTAAATGTTGTTGGACCTTAACCACAATAAATAGTTACAGTAAGAACACGGTAGGAAGAACATTTAAAAAAATACAAACTTTGTTTGGTAAACATTGATAAAATCTTATGACTGTATTAATATTATTTTATCGGTATTAATACTGTCTATCAAAATCTACAGTGACAGATCATATGACATAGACAAAAAGGTATGAAATTAATGTTATTACATTTTATATACTACATTAATAATGTTGGAATAAAGTCACCATTAAGTTATTCGTAAAAAAAACTCCAATCTTATACATACTATATGTGTTTATTCACAAATAAACTTTAATGTGGGAAAACATAAACTTTAACAAACAATACATACATTATTGTGTTAAATATTCTGATTAATTCTACAGTAGTTTTAATTGGAAGCTGTTAACAGATTTGTAAGACATCAATTAATTTGAAATACCTAATAAAACTATGGTCAACATTGGACTGTAGAAATAAATAACAAATTTAAAAATTATATAAATTGTTTTGCTAGTTAGAGTTGACATGTAATTTACTGTTATTGTTATTTATTGTTAAGAAAAGAATACTTCATTTTGATACTTCGATTTTAGCGCAAAATGTGAGAACTCAATAAAAAGGTAAAACTTATAAGAGACCCAATAACAACATAAATATATTTTTACACAAATTATTTGAGTACGATTAATTTGAAAATATTTATACTTATATTATTTACGAGCGTAACATCTATTTTTGTGATAAATTGAATGAATGTAATATGAAAGGAAAATAAGGTCTGCAGGGGACGAGTCTTTTAACAATCCCTTAATTTTGTTCAATTCCTTAGATATCCCAAGCTATCCCCGTTGGTAGAGCTAAAAACTAACCTTAGGGACGTGTGTTTGAGCCACACATCAAACACAGTTTTGAATAATCTTTTTACAATTTTGTTTTAAAATATAAGAACCATCACAAATATAATTATTTAATTTTTTGTAAAACTGACCACATTTTAACCAGTTTTATTCAATAGATAGTTTACTTACGATTTATATCTTATATCAATAAACAAATTGAGATGATGTGATGACATACCTATTCATACTAATTGCGCTATCGAAGTTGCAAAAGCATTGAATCTTAGTTCATAAATTCTCCGCAGATCAGCGCTCTTGCTACCATAGGAAACTGCGCTCTAGCAGCAAAGTTAGGAACTATTTTAGTCGTCTGTTTTACTGAAAGTTCATGGTATATTGAGATCCAATCCAATACGCATGTCGTGTTCACAAACTTTTTAATATTTATGGGTTGAAAATAGTGTTTTTTCTACTCTTTTAAATATTAACATTAAAAAATAATTTCAAGTATTATATAAAGAAATAGGTAAAAGTAAATATATCGTTCTAGAATTTCGGGATGAATATAATAAATTGATTAATTTGCTCAACACTTTTTATACTTTTACTTGATTCAGCTTATTGAAATGCACCTGTTAAATATCCATACATCAAAACTATAAAGGCACTTATATTTACTCGTCAATTATTTGTATCTCTAAGAGATATTCTGTACACATTTTGTGTTGTTTGTAAAATCATGTAAATACAATACAACGGGGAGATCGAGGTTCGAATCTCGGTCGGGTGAACTGGGGGTGGTTTTTCCTAAATGGTTTTCCACTCTCCCTCCACGCAAATGCGGGTTCACTTCCTTTAATTCAACCTTCCCAATTCCTAATCCACTAGTGTAATTAGTACTTAAAGCGTATAACCCGAACGGGTAGTAAGACGCGGTGCTAAATAATAATAATAATAAAATACAATACATCAACTTGGGTATTAAATTACATCAAGTTCAGCTTCTGGTGGTCTTTTTTATATTAGCTTTGTTTATTAGGCCTAATTTTAGAGACCTACAAAGCAACAAGCATTGAAACCATACAGTACGTTTAGACTACTTTCAAATACTAAATGAAAACTTATTTACACGCATGCTTTGCACATTTATCGTCCGAAAACCATACCTATTTAATTATTACATTTTCTTATCATTTTTACGTGCTTAGGTGCTCGCATGGTCTAAGGCGTCACTCAAACTGCCGATGATGGAGAGATCGGGCTTCGAATATCAATCGGAAGTTCTAAGGGTGATTTTTTCCTAAATGGTTTTCACTTTTCCTCCACGCAATCACGGATACACTTCCTCTAAATTCAACATTCCTCATCCCTAACTCGTTAGCTTAATTAGTATATGTGCGTATGACCTGAATAGGTAGTAAGACGTGATACTAAAAAAGAAAAAGAAAAAGCATGTAAAACACCCAACGCCCTAGTTCACTCAACCGAGATTTGAACCTCGAATTCTCTTGTTTCACGCCTTATGATAGAACGAGAGTGAGTAAAAGTGAAGGGTGAGTATGAAGGGAGGTGGCGTTGATTTGCTTGCTATTGGGCCGTCTGCATGAACATACCCTATTAGATTGTAAATCAACGCCACTTCCCTTCTAACTCAACCTTCACTTTCATCTATTCTCATTCTTGTATAAGATCTTATGAGTGTGAATCCTACTTAAGAGAGTTATAATTCCTAGATCCGCCCCGTTTACATCCCCAAAAAAAATTGAGGTGGGGGGTAGGGTGAGAAAATTCTGCCTTAGGTGGATAGAGGAAATACCCCAACAGGATATGTAAATATTTGATTCTACATTAAACCCCTCTTAAAACGTTTAGAAAAATATTTGAATTGTAGCTGCTAAGGAATGTGGGGAATGCCAGGCCTCCACCGTGGTTCGGATTCCACGTTAAACTGTAGGTCCTTCATTTCATCTCACAATCACCCTACACATTACACATTAGCGTAAGTGCGTATAACCCGAACGGGTAGTAAGACGCGGTGCTAATAATGTAGCTGCTAAGAATTTTACAAAACTCTAATATGCATAGATGAGGAATATAAAATTACACTACTAATAATTGGGTGAACTGGCGGTCTAGGGGTAAGGAGATGTCGAACTTCTGTACTGAGGGTCCGGGGTTCAATCCTCGGTCCCGTCACAGATTTATCTGATTGCCAAACCCTTCCTTCACCTCTGACAAGTCGTGTATTAATCACAACTTGTGAATATGGGAAATGCCAGGTCTCCACCGTGGTTCGGATCCCACGTTAAAATGTAGGTCCTCCATTTCATCTCACAATCAACCTAACACATTAGCGTAAGTGCGTATAACCCGAACGGGTAGCAAGACGTGGTAATAATACTACTACTAGTAATAATTCTTTTGGGGGAGCTTTGAACCCTCTTAGAGAGTCACCCTCATCCTATGTCTAGTATAGTTCATATATTTTAATATGTACTGAATTAAAAAAATCGACTACTAGATATACTGGGAATATACTCGGAGCAAAGGCCCTAAGAGCGCATTCCGACAAAATGTATTTTCTTTATCGTTTATAAAAATAATTATTTTTATTAAATAACATCTAAATTTTCTATTTAATATTAAGGATGTATATATTTTTAATTGATCAACAACGTAATCACTTTTATAGTTTTATGAAAATTGGGGTCACTTTGTCAACGAATCGCTTTGATATAATATATAAATGCACACATTGATTAAAGGAAAAGGGTGATCCGCAATTATTTTGGATTTATTTAAACTTATATCTTTATATTATACCCTTTTTTTGTGTTATGCAGGGGGGGGAGGGGGGGTGTTACAAATGTGGTGCAACCTAAGTCCTTGCGCCTTGCGTCGGCCCTGAATATACCGGAATTTCAAAACTCTCATCTTGTAGACACCCTGTACTTTCAAATGCAAAGGAAATGCACATAGCCAAAGAAAAGGTACACACATCGCAACACTCATTTGTTTTTTGCTACGTGTTTTACTACTCGCCGGGGCTACTACACACATTTTACCACACTAAAGTGATAGAGAAGGGAAGAATTTATAGGAAATGTACCAACATTTTTGTGGAAGGTGATCTTGTGCTGGGATTTGAACTCCAACATCCCCGTGAAAGGCAATTCAGAATAAATATATGTTTGACTGACTGCATAGAATCTCAGCCACGCAGAATAGTGTCATTTGCATTCGATAAGAGAAAATAAAACTCAAAAATAAAAATACTATTAATTGAAAACTATGCTCGGAGAATTTTGGATAGATTATAACAAATAATTATATTCTTGAAAATAGTTTTAAATTAAATACATTTACCCTCATCGATGAACACGTGGGTTAAGGCGTGTACCTAGTCTAGTTTTATTTGCTAGTGATGGGTAAGTTAGGGTTCGAATCCAATCAGGCTTTATTGAGGGTGGTTATTATTCTAAATGGTTCTCCACGCTCCTTCTACGCAGAGGAAAGGTTAATTTGGAGGAAATGTACCAGCATTCAAGTGTAGAGAAGTGCAAAACCATTAAAGAAAAACTACCCACCCGACCGAACCCTGATCTCCCCGTCATCGGCTGTCCAGTGAATTGCGAGAGTGACGCCTTAGCCCATTTCACCACCGGAGTAGGTTACTCATAATCGAAGCAGTAATAATATGAGGCAAAAAAAGGTGGTTCAAAATAACCCAATGAAAACCAATGTATCCGCCCCAAATTAAAACTAAACAATTAAGGCCCCCGTCATAACAAAGGGAAGATCATTTTTCGAAACAAATACATCATTTTTAAATTACCAATTCGCCTCTGACACATCTGAAACAAAATCAATCAAATTTAATTAGAAAAACAATCAAAATTTAACAGCGTAAAACTCAGAAATCGTATTTTAAAAAAAAGTTGTAATGATCTGTTTCATATTGACAGGTATGGGAAAACTACCTGTTGCATTAAACAGACAGGGAAAAAAAGGAGTGTGGGTGGTAAAAAAAAAAAGGATCACAAAATATAATTTTTTAAAAACACGAACATGTGAAAAGAGAATGAAAGAGTACATACGGGGGAGATAATTATCCATCAATTGAATAACGTTATTACATAACCATACCTTCAGGGATTTTTTTTTTCTTTCAGTTTTTACCCCCGCCACGACAGATAGCAGCACCTTCCTCCTTCAACCCACAACTTTCATTACTGTGATACTGTCCCGTCTCATTTATTGCCAATTACACGACCAAAATCTATCGTGTTCACGAGAGAAAGAGGGCGAAGAGAAAGAAAGAGAGACGTATTTACTGGTAGAATAAAAAAAAAGAGAGAATAGAATGGGGTAGCGGGTACGGTAATTAATCTCTTCATTCTGGATAGTTATTATAACATGTTTGTGATATGGTTGAATACACAACGGAGATGCTCCATTTAACCAGAATGTTGTTTATATATTCAAAGAACCGCCATTCCGCGGTTTGATCAACCAACCACAGATAAATATATGTGGTACATGACCACCTTTGGAATTAAGAGTTGTAAACATAATAAATAAAAATAGTTTTATGTCAGTCGGATTTTTTAAAAATATTATTTCATTTATAATCCAGATTTTTAACTAAACAATTGGGCTAGTAAGTTAAGGGTACACTAACATAGAGGAACTTACAAATCTGTATACGGAACAAATTAATCTGAGACAGACATAAAAAAAAAGTTATTGTCCTCTTCTTAAGACTGATCTGGGCTATCCACATATTTACACTAAGTGAGAAGGTAAACCTTAGAGTAAGTGTAAAACCATTGCTTGGAGGGAGAGTGGGAAATATTATTATAACATAAACCTTTTTTACTCGACTGGAATTCGAATCTGGACGTCATCCGTCACCGCTGAACCAGACAAGATGAGACTAAGCCTTTTCCCCGCGTATCCAATTTCGCGGGTGATTTTAAAAACTAGCATTGCACGCCATGTACACTCCGTTTACCCTGAAAGGTATTCCACCATGACGTAACTTAAAGGATGGAGGCAAACGGTAATCAGCCAAGGAGAGAATGCGTCTACCTTTCAGAGTGAATGGAGTGTATATGTTTTAATTAATATAGGCTTACGGGGGGGAAATACTAGGCACAATTTTAAATAAAATAAAATGAAAATGAAATATTTTGTTGGGCATACTGAACCTCGATATATACTTCAAATCAAACTGTAGTTTTCCTCTTAGAGTTAGAAGCGTCTGCATTAGCGGGCATGCGCACGTGTCGTGGAGGGCAGGGTTCGAATCCATGGGAGGTGTGCTGTGGTAGTTTTTACTCAATGGTTTCCCACTCTTACTCCACACAGATGTGGATAGACTGGATACTTCTCCAAATTCTAGCGTCTTCATTTATATTTCCTTAGCTTATATCTGTGGATAGTCCGGACGGGTAGTAAGACATGGTGCAAGTAAAAAACACCTAAGAGGCGAGAGATTTAACAAATTTTTATTTCTTAGTCAAATAACCTTAATTTATTTTGAGCAACAGATTAACCTATTTGCCTACTTGGAGATTTCTAAGATATCTTGCGAAACGGGTTACCTCTTAACTTGACGCACCTAAGCAGTCTAAGCACTATCACACTTTGACGACAATGTATGAAATAGAAAGAGATGGAAGGAAATGATAAGTTCACCTGGAGGGGGCTCTTGTCTATATGCTGATAACCCTTTCCCTCTTTCTCTGACGAGTTTACAGTCACTTTAATATTTGCGTCTTGAAAACATTGGCTTGATTTTTAATTTTACCTGTTTCTTATTTCCTATTCTAGATAGACATATATGCCATCACGGTCCTTTTTAATCTACATCTTGGCACAAAGTTTCCTACAGGTCATTTTCGTGACCAATCTGAATAACCTAGGTTGTAGAGGAATTATAAAAAAAATTGTTTGAAAAAAAACTACTTTAAGATAAAAATAATAATTTTGTGACACTTTAGGATTATTTTTAGAATTATTTAAGAATTTGTGGTTTTTGTTTTGACGTTATTTATATCTTTAAGACTCGCCTAGTTAAACGTTAATTCATTAACATGGGAAATCCTATCTTGACCTTCCGTGACGTCACAGGTAGGCAACGTGTTTAGTCTATTAGATTGTTAGAGGATTTAAGAGTGAACTTGTAGGTGACCTGGTGATCTAGGGGTAAGGTGTCAGACTTCTGTGCTGGCGGCCGGGGTTCGATCCTCGGTCCCGGCACAGATTTATCTGATTACCAAACCCTTCCTTCACCTCTGACAAGACATCTTGTGAATGTGGGGAATGCCAGGCCTCCACCGTGGTTCGGATTCCACGTTAAACTGTAGGTCCTTCATTTCATCTTACAATCACCCTACCATTACACATTAGCGTAAGTGCGTATAGCCCGAATGGGTAGTAAGACGTGGTGCTAATAATAATAATAATAATAATAATAACAAAGAGTGAACTTAACTAATTCTGACCAGAAGTTATGTAAACACCTTTTACTAATCAAATTTACTTAATACCTCTCATTGGAGATACCAACTCTGTAGTCTAGTGATTAGATTTCCTGGCTATAGATCCAGAGGTCCCAGGTTTGATCCCCGGCGCTTCCAGAATTTACTGTGAAGTAGTGGGTCTGGAACGGGGTCAACTCAGCCTCATGAAGACAATAGTGAGTAAAGGCGTAGTTACTCCGGTCCAGAAAACTGAGATTAACGCCTGGAAACTTCTTTGTGCTGACCACATGGTACCTTCTATCCTCAGATGTTAGCACACTACCTTAGCCAAGACGTGGCGGCCGCTCTGTCGGTATAGCTCGCTTGTGGGTTGACGCCATAGAGTTTTTTTAATGTAATTTGAGACAGTCGAGGAATATAACATCCTTGGATATATTATGTCTTCTCTAGAACTAAGTATTCTGAATCAGTCGGCTCAGAAAGTACCTGTTAAATACCCATAATTTTTTTTTTTTTACTTATTCACATAGAGAAAGTATCGTAATCGTGAAAATTCTTCCCTGTAGATTATATTGGATTGTTACGTTCTATTTGCTTCTAAACCCCTAAAAAAAAATAGGAATAACTTATTCTGTTCTGTCTGTCTCATTGTATGTCTGTCTTTACTTGTTTGTTTGTCTCCCTGTACCTGGGGATAGAGCCGAAACCTTTAATGGACTTTATGTAGGGAATACCAGGCCTCCACCGTGGTTCGGATTCCACGTTAAACTGTAGGTCCTTCATTTCATCTCACAATCACCCTACCATTACACATTAGCGTAAGTGCGTATAACCCGAACGGGTAGTAAGACGCGGTGCTAATAATAATAATTATATTNACACATTAGCGTAAGTGCGTATAACCTGAACGGGTAGTAAGACGCGGTGGTAATAATAATTTAATGGACTTTGTTCACACCTGGTATTTAAATGTCATATAGCTCATACCTAAGGATTTTTTTAAAAATTTGATTCTAACCATCAAGGATATGTTAATTTAAATATATTTTTGAAAAAAAAAATATATTTGCAAACTATAATATACTTATATTAATAAAATTAAGAGATTGTGTGTCTGTAATGAGCATTGAACCACACCTATCGCACGCAGTCTGAAATTCTGGTAGCCCTTGTGAATGAACCTGTGCACCTCAAAGCTGAAATTTTAAAATTTTGATTGTATTTTTTTGAATGAATTAAAAACCGGGCTGGGCCCAGGGCAAAGCAGGGCTTAAAAAGCACTAACGTTAAAGTTACTGCCCTTAAACCAAACACATTTCTCCCGGGAAACGCTGGGTACTTAAATTAGTAAGCCTACCTAGCTGATTCGGTGGACGCATGGTCTAAGGTGTCACTCTCAGACTAGGCTGCCTATGACAGGAAGAATGGGTTTATAATCCCAGTTTAGTCTACTGAGGGTAGTTTTAAGTGGTTTCCCACTCTGAATCCATGTAAATGAAGGTACACTTCCTCTAAATCCAATCCTCCCTGTCTCAGTAAGCGTAATTTGTACATGTGCTATAAGCTGTTACGGTAGTAAGATGCAGTTCTTACGAAAAAAAAAGCTAGTACAGTACCTAGATTATAAAATTAAGTTTGTATGATTGTGTCTTACCGTTCATTACTTTCTCTCGGCACCTCGGAGAAAGAAGTATTGTGATCGTCAAAAAAATCGAACTCATCATTTTGATGAATGTCGACGTTTCATGACTCCCTGAAACAAAATTTTGCTTTCGCAATGCGGTCTGTCTGTATGTCCGTATGTCTGTCTGTCTGTCTGTCCCTTGGACTAGAGCCGAAACTGTTCTATAGATTGGACTAAGACTTGGTATTTGGGGTTTTTATAAGGTCCCCCTGAGTTTTTAAAAAAAATTTAAGGGTAGTTTACTGAAGGGTAAAAAAAAGGAAAATATATTTTCTTAAAATTAGCTCTAACGATTTTGATTATTTTTTATATACACTCACTGTTTATCAATAGAAATAAAATGGCAGTTCTGAATTTCTCGTGAAAATGACTTTAAGGGTACTTAACATGTAGGAAATTTTCCAATTTTCATCATTTCTACGCAACTATTTGAGAACGAAATAACTTATCATAAAATATATTTTTATAAAGCCAATAATTTCTTAGCTATAAGCAAATATAAATGCTTTTTAATTCAGGTATTTTAAAATGAATTTGATTCTTATGCTCTTTGGTGGACAAAGATGTTTCTCTTTTCTCAATTTTTCTGAAACAGTTTTCCTAGTTCCGAATGCAATTGAGTAAGTAACAGTGTATAATATTTCATTTATAATGTCTGGTGTAGTGTTTCTACAACAAGCTATTATTTCGTTTCACAAATCATACGAGTTCTTAGTAAATGTCTATTTAAAGATAAATGCGAGAGATTCTGTGCTGTATACCGTGCCATTTATTTTTTTACGTACCCCACGTCCCACAACCTATTCGGGCTACCTGCGTATCTTACGCCAATTTGATAGGGATAAGGAAGGTAGAATGTAGATGAATTGGAATTGTTTTTGCGTAGAGGAGGAATGGAAAACAATTTAGATTAAATCCACCTCGGTAAGCCTGGCTGGGTTACAAACCCCAACATCACCACCATAAGACTGGAACAAACAAGATTGGCACCTTAGTCCGCGTGTTTTTCATTCTCTCTCCAGGTTGAATGCTGAAACACTGCCTTAAAATCCCCCCTCTTAATCCTGTTTTTTAACGTATGATAGGAAGTCGTTGGTAACGTTTCTTGCACTAATAATAAAAGTTGGATAACGGCGATGTCGGAATATCGTTATTAGACTGTCTCTCCTCCCCCGCGGCCGACTAAATCACACAGGTGGCCCGTAATTCACCCTTAACGGCTCCGTCCGCTGCCGTTCCTTACCCCTTACCTTCTAATTCGCTGTTACCTTCTCGAAAAATAAAAATTAACTCTTGTAGGAGCGAGTCACTTGTATTTACTCCACGAGAGCCCGCCCTCCGCATTGGTGGTTGCGTGGTTTAAGGGGTCATCTTTAAATTATGTAAGGTTTCTTTTTTTTCTCATGACTTTCAAACC
>CABFVZ010000384.1:441825-454167 GCA_902151445.1 Timema monikensis
CCCCCCCCCCGAATTTATTTTTTGAAATTTTTTCAAAATGAAAAATTGTTTATAAAAAAATAAAAGGGAAATTTTCCAAAATAAAATAAAAGAGTTTCATCTCACATCTCTACTCAAAGGTTTCTTGTTCATTTCCTAATGTGCGGCCAATAATTTATCGTTTGGGGGGGGTGAACAAATGTTGTCTTCTGTCATTTTGCTGAGCTGACAGTAAATTAATTAGTTTGTAAGTCGTGTGGTATATGGTTCATAAAACACTTTTTTATCACCGCGTCTTACTACCCATTCGGGCTATAAACATGTACATACTATTTACTCTAATTTGCTTGGAATTGAGAGGGTTGAACTTAAGAGGAAGTGTACCCGAATTTGCGTTGAGGGATAGAAAAAATACCCTTTAGGAAAAACCACACTCAATACATCCAACCGGGGTTTGAATCCCACTATTCCCGTCATCGGCAGACCAGCCTATAAAAAACGGTGTTTAAGGAATGTAATAATTTTATTTTATTGCACCAAATTATTTTGGAATACACTACATAACAAAAATCTGTGGTTTTGTTGCTCTAGCGTAGATAGTTTTGAGCCTGGCGGTACAATCTTTGTGAACAGTACAGAGAGGTTCCTTGTACCTTACGTAACTTTCTCTGCGGTAGCCTCTGCCGCCAGCAGCGAGGGAGGTTATATCCATCCAACTAGTTTCGCTCCCGACTTTTAGCCGCTACTGCTGCTTTCTGTTGTTGCTAGCCCTTGTTTTGTCCGCTGAATATAGGCCTTAGAGTTTTGGTTTGGTGTTGTTGCCATAGCTACGACCAGCTAAAGCAGGGCGATCGACCCCTTGCTACGCCCCTTCTACCACCCTCACTCTCTCTCTCGAAACTCCCTTCCCAACTAAACCCCCTAAAGAACGCCACCCTCTTTCACCTTCCGTCGTAGTCTCCCCGTTCCATCCTCCCTTTTTTTCCTTCTTTTACGTTTTTTTTTTCTTCCTCTTTTACCCGAGCAAGCCTCGAACCCACCCACTCCAACCCACCCTTAGTGCCTTCTCGTCTCCCCCCTACCACTCCCTCTTTATTCTCTACGTTACCCCCTTCCACCCATCTACGCAGTGTACCTTCTACCCACCTTGCCGAGGCAAGCTATCTCTAGGCTTTTTTCCTCCTCTAGCGAACCTGCAAAATCCTACCCGTCTTGGAGAAATAGTATAGGAGGAGTACATATTCAAATTAATGTTGAAGCTCACATTTCGGTCAAGTTGAGAAACGAAATCGAGACTTTGAGACAGTCTGTACGAGGCATAGGCTACATAAAATGAATAAATCTATCATCGCTGACTGGCCATATATATACACCCCCTACACACACATAGAAACACCAGTAGACGAAACTAGATACCTAAAAAAAGAGGGGAAACTTGAAACAAATTTGTGGTGGTTTTGATTTGACTGATTTTTGTATGTGCACCGCGCCTCATTACCTTCTGGGGTATACGCAAATTTAAACTAATATAATAGATACGAGGATAACTGACTAAAATTGCATTTGTAAAGTATTTTACCTATTAGTTGAGACGTGTTTAAAATACTTATTTACAAGAGCATTATCTTGTAAATTGTAGACTTGTAGCTTTATGAAATGGGCTCCAGGAGTTGGTGAATTATGCTTAAGTTAGGTTAAGGCTCACACCGGCCTACAACTCAATAATCACTATCATCACATCATCTCATTGCAGGTACGTGTAGACAACCTTCTGTGGTGTACCCTGGACAACACTCAGAGCGGCTAATAGTCTACATACAGGCGACTGAATTGGATGGCATGTCCCTCCCGATCAGTAATGCCATACGTTTAAAAACAAAAACAAAAAAAACGGCCCCCCACCCCATGTATCTATAATATCGCACTTAAACTAAACAATAAACCGAGCACCAAGTTATCAGTAAGAATATATACCTACACACAAGCTATGAACATTAAAAAAAAAATCTACAGTGGAATTCATAAAATATAACCACCTTTTCAATTCAAGTATCCCTTTATTCAAGCCAACCATTTCTTTGCTACAGCCTACAAGGATGGTACCATCTGTTTATTTTGAAATGTAACAAGCTTACCTTACTTGATTTCACTATGGTTTTGTGTATAAGATAGGGCCATAGTGTAATAGTCCAAGGTAATATTGTTAGCTAACGTAAGCGAAGTTTACACAGGGCTAGATTTAGAGCTGGTGGGGAGGAGGTGGGGGCGGAGACCCTGGGGCTATACAAAGTTAGAGGACCCAACATTAAACAAATATTTTTTCTTTTCAACGTTCTGACATATTTTTTCTTTGCATGATTGATTACTAAAAGTTCAATTTTAAATATATTATTTAACAAACACACTATTGTAATAACAACATAAACATAGATTTGTTTATGACAAAAACTATTCTTAGGTAAATAATATGTTGTCAGAAATGAATTTAAGAAAAGTATAATGTGTGTTTCAATATGTTTTTTTAAGATCTTATCATGACTAAAACAATTTATAGAGCCAAAATATTTCTTTATTGCAACTGTTTGTGGAAACCCCGGGGTGCTAGACCAGGTCACCCTCCCGAGGCCTGGGTGTACATATTCGTATTTAACCCAGAGAAAGACGTTTGCGCAGCAGATGAACTCCATTAACAAGATGTCGTGAACGAAAATTAAATATTGATGTCATTTCGTATAGCGTTCTCATTGAATTTGTTTAATTCCATACCAGGTGTCGGCAAACATTTTGTGTCCTGATAGACTTATAAACTTGCCAAAGGTCCCGAGATTAACCATAGTTTTTCCACTATACTTTGAAATTTATACTGTCTATACATCTTCAATATTATTATTATTATTATTATTATTATTATTATTATTATTATTATTATTATTATTATTATTATTAGCACCGCGTCTTACTACCCGTTCGGGTTATACGCACTTACGCTAATGTGTAATGGTAGGGTGATTGTGAGATTAAATGGAGGACCTACAGTTTAACGTGGAATCCGAACCACGGTGGAGGCCTGGCATTCCCCACATTTACAAGATGTATTGTCAGAGGTGAAGGAAGGGTTTGGCAATCAGATAAATCTGGGCCGGGACCGAGGATTGAACCCCGGACCCCAACACAGAAGTCCGACACCTTTCCCCTAGACCGCCAGGTCACCAATATATTTATTAAATTCAACCTTCCTTAAATACTTATGTCCACATTCTTCTAGATATTTAAGAAAAAAAATAGCACCGCGTCTTACTACCCATTCGGGTTATACGCATATGTACTAATTACGACAGTGGCTTAGGAATTAAGAAGGTTTAATTGAGAGGAAGTACACCCGAATTTGCGTGGAAGGATAGTGGTAAACCATTTAGGAAAAAGTCCCTTCAGTACACCCGACCGGGGTCGAACGCCAATCTCCTCGTCTTCGGCAGTCTAGTCCAACACGAGAATAGCGCATTAGACTACACGGCCACCGAAGTAGGTCTCTAGAAAAATTGATTAATTAAAGTGTATATTATCGTATTAAACTATCTCCTGTTCTTATAACATTACCAATTATGATCGATCGTGGATATTTTAGTTATACGCAGATGTTATAAGAAGGTACTTGGTATATTTGTGGGCTTGTAAGACGCAAAGATAGACTTTTAACAACGATGTTGTTTTATTACGTGATCGACAGAAAGTTGCCGACCCTTGATGCAACCCATCCCCAGAGGTTCATGAAATGACCACTTTAAGAGATGTCAGCACTGATCGTGCAGTGGCCGTATTTTCCCGCGGAACTGATCGGACCAGTTTGTTTGTCCTGTAATTCCCGGGGGTGGCCGAGTGGAATACTCTATGCAAACCAGTGGCGTGGTGGATAGGATATATTCTGAAGGGAGATGGATTCATGTGGAAGGAATAAAAGGTATTTTTTAATGAAATCTTGGTCAAAATGTGACTTTATAAGTGAATCAAAATATAATCTGACTGTGATCGATTGCACTAAATATTCTATTATGATTGTTATTAATCTGCATCTACAATCTCTACATCTGGGTCGACTACGTGCAATGCGGAACAATCTCGAAAAATATACGAGATGGTCACATCAGCGGCCACTGCCACAAATAGAGCTTGACGTGGGGAAATCCTTGAACTGATATAAAAATTAATATCCCGATTAATAGTAAATTAACTCACTTAATTACCTTGAACATGTTATGACTATTTTATTTTCTCAGACACCAGAAAACGAATATAAAATAAATACAATAAGCCAATTCAGTTTAGAATGCCATGACGCGTTAAAAGTATTATTTCTAGCGTCTGAGGGAGAAGGGGTATAATAAAAAAAACCACCCCACCCCATAAATACACCACTGATGCAAACCCTGCTCTAAAATATCACGTATAAAGATAACTTGTAGTGCGATATTGTGTAGGCGTTGTAAGCCTACTCCCTTTTCATGAATGTCACCCATCTGAAATTACGGGACAACAGAGAATTGAAAATACCTTAAAAAATTACTAGAGTATTATCTTCTTATAATCCTACTTCCCAAAGAGCTTACGCAAAATGCCCTTTATTGTCCCTTTATGACGAACATGTTAAAAGTGAGTCGTTTAACAACTGTACATTTGGAAGTGTTTTTATCATATGAGCGTTGACACTAATGAACCCCAGTGTTGATGGACACAACCTGACTCGAAGAGTTCAGCGAAACTTCCTTAAGAACCTGTGCTCACGAGCGGCGTGCTTCATCCTTTCAGTCGCGTCATGTGACGCTCCATCTCAGCATTACTTTGATTCGAATGATTGAGTTCACGCGGGACTTGAGGTCTGGCGTCGAGTTGGCGTCAAAACTAGTGACGTGGGTTTCTGCAAAACGCGGTGGAGACGCTACCGCTCAGCGTTCTGTCAGTACCTGTGAAGACATAGAGCAGTGCACACGAACTGCGCGCGTCATAGTGACGGTAATCAGTGTACAGTCAGAATGGAGGACGAAATAGACAGAGAACATTTTATCATTGAGGTGTGGGATGGACCTGTCATTTAGAAGTCGTCCCTAGAAGATCACCACGACAGAAATAAAAGAACAAGCAGCATGGATGGAGAAATGCAAGAAGCTATATCTAAATACTGATGAAATGGAAGCCATAATGCTAAAACAACTTGATGAGTTCTCTCCAATTTTTTTTTCAATATTTTTTATGAACTGGGAAAAAATGTTTTCTATATACAGTGGAACCTCGTTTATAAGGATTAACTGGGACCATGTGTCATCTGGATTACCCGGACTATTCGGAGATTATAGTAAAAGTGCATTAAAACTATATACATTACTACCTACCATTTATTTTCACAATAACAATTTATAAAATACTTGTAAACAAACAAAACCACTGTTCACTTATAAAATAATGAAGAGACCCGATGTTGGGCAAAAGGCCTTTACATTATTATTACAAATATAATAAATATGACATATAAGCTCATGTCAGGGTATTAGGGTTGTATACAGCAAAGATAAGTTTGCCTATTTTTTCCACTCCCGGAGTGTACTTATCACGGCCACGGCTTCAATCCGACTGAGACCGAGAGTTGCGTCCAAATAGACGCAAGTCGCTAGTGTGCACTGCTCCGTGTGCTGTGACGTGGCGTCACAAGACGCAGGCCGCTTGTGTGAACTGCTTTTAGCGGTGACGCAGCGTCACAGGACGCGACTGCAAAGATGACGCACGTCGCTCGTGGGCAACCGGGCCCAAGGCTGAGGATCTGGTGTATCCTTGCTTGTGTCCTTGACATAGAGTAAACGGCGAAATGAAGAAATTAGCGAGCTGATTCAAGTGCATACATGTGTTATCGCCACCCTCTCTTTAAATCGTCTTGACACATTGGGTTGCTAACAACCGCAACAATGTCTACATAATGTTAATGTGGGACGCAAGAAGAGGTCAGTGTTGTTGCAGTTTTAATGGCAGTTTAATAGCAAAACTTTCTTTTTTTGCCAAAATAAATAAAATATTGCTTCATTAAAAACATAAAGTATAATTCTCCTCACATGGTGACCCCTACAGTAGTTGTTGAATATCTGTCAAGGATGTCCTGGAATTTAACGACAACTTTTTCGTTTCATTTAAAAAGTTTGTCAGATAATGCCGCTATGTTCATGATGGATATTCAGGAACTGTTGATTTCAGCATGTGGGAAAAATTAAACTCTTTGTTTGTACTGAAGCGATATTTTATTTATTTTAGTTAAAAAAAGGTTTTTCCGTAAAAACACTGGCCTTTTCTCGCTTCCCCTTCAATCCCACCTTAAATCATTCTGTTTTATACACAAATGATATGACTTCCCAAGAATCATTTTTAAGAAAAATGAGATTTCAATCCTCTATACTTCTCTTTTAAATGTATTAAAAAATAAAAACTCCTTTTGGAAAGCCTGTAAAACACAGGTGATTTCGTATTAAGAAAATAGAGGGAACCATGCGATTTGTAATGATAAAATTCTGTGAGAGTTTCAAATTTAAATATTAATTACTTGCTTTTGTACATAATTTTGGGTTATGATTCGCGTTTACACAAGCGTGGTGGTTTAGTATTTATAATAAGACTTCTCACAAAACAATCCATATTTTTATTATGATTATCTTAGCCTTGAAAATAATAATGTTCAACACAGTTAGCTATACCAGTGTAGCACGTCTGTTTGGTGAGTTTATGGTTTCGAGTTTGATTCTCAGCATGGACTAAAAATATCAAGGTATGCCCCAATTTGATCAATAATAAATGGGTCGACCTAGCCTGGAATTGAACCCAAAATCCCTGACCCAGACATAATATCCACTTAATTTAGATTTCGACCATTATTTTAAATACACACCTTGATAAATACAATTTACTAAACCTAATAATAAACACCTAAGTTAAATCGGTATCGTCTCTGTCAACTAGATTAGTAGTCCAGGGTTAAATTCCTGGTTGGGACACAAATGTATCCCTTATAACGTTCAGTTCTTCCCTTTCCCTTAAGGTCATTCAGTCATCAACATTTTATTGCAACATTTTAACAAGTGTTAACAAGCTATGGATAGTGATTCAATCATTCAATGGTTTCAAATTATTGCAGTTCACGAGTTAAAATGGTTCAAATTACTATTTTATGCTTTTTCTGTAGCATTGTTAGGGTATATTAATTCATGTATGGGACCGAGACTAGACATTCATATGAGATGTAGAGAATTAAATGTTTATAATGTAATAATATTATAAATATTTAAATGATATACTAATATTAATAATATATATCATAATATTAATGATTTTAATATTAATATTATTAATATGTCATTGAACTATTTAATATAATTATATGTACATCTCATATGAATATCTAGTTATAATACATTTCAGCCCATACATTAACTACTTTATCTTAACAGTTCTACAAGAAAAGCATAAAATAGCAATTTGACCCCTTTTAACTCGTGAACTGAATGATTTGAAATTATTAAACCCTATTTATAGCTTACCATTATACACTTAATCAGTATAATGTCACTGTTAACCAATACATTCGCACTAAAGCGTATTTTTACTATCATTTTCATGTTCTGATAATTTTGGCTACCAACAGCTTGAAATATTTTGCCTTGTGGGATGTAATGAGAAGGGTTGATTTTAAGGAAACGCATCAACACTCGCCTGGAGAAAGTGTAGTAAATTGAGGAATCTAGGCCATTTCACAATGATGGTCCTATTTTTACTTTCTTTTCGCACCTCGGTGAGAGAAGTATTGTGATCGTTTAAAAAATTGAACTCAATATTTTGATAAATGTCGACGTTTTATGATCCTCCGAAACTGAAAAAGTTGTTTTCGCGATGCTGTCTGTCTGTCTACTTGTCCATCTGTCTAGATCTCGGCCTAGAGCCGAAACCATTTTACCGATCGTGCTCAAACTTGGTATCTAGGGTTTTCATAAGGATCCTCCGAGAAATGTTTGGAATTAAATATCCGACCCTAAAATTAATGTTAGTTTACTGAGGCTCAAAAAGAGACAAAAACCTATTTTCTCAAAATCCATTCGCTAATGGTTTTGATTACATTTTTATCTAGCCACTATATAGGGTTATTTTTTTCGTAGCTCACTTTGGATAGTCTGTATTTGTGATTTTACGGTTCGCGGTTCACTTTTCGTGGAGGACAACATGTTTATAATATTATTTCTTGCGTCGCGGGTACCAGCCTATCGTTCTTGTTCACTGTTCGTTAAAGAATTGTTTTTTTATCATTCAATAATTGAAATCACTTATGTAAATCTAATGAAGTTATTGCTGTACTGGACAGGGTTAAAATGCTAGCCGATATCACACGCGCTGATATTTCCCTTCGTAGGGAAAATGTGATTTAAATATATATGGTCTCAACGAAGGCAGGTCCTAACTGCTCGGTGGCTACTGCGTGACTCTTCTTTCCGCCTTCCAACAGGGTTGTTGTTATTATTATTATTATTATTATTATTAGCACCGCGTCTTACTACCCGTTCGGGTTATACGCACTTACGCTAATGTGTAAAAATGGTAGGGTGATTGTGAGATGAAATGAAGGACCTACAGTTTAACGTGGAATCCGAACCACGGTGGCGACCTGGCATTCCACACATTCACAAGATGTCTTGTCAGAGGTAACAGGGTTGTTGACGAAGACTTTGTTTCTAGAATGTTCGAATGACGTGATGCAATCGTCCCTCGTATCTCGTCCTTGGAGAATGTTTCTCCCTGGGGGTTGATAGATATAGAATAACGTTCCATCAGCTGGGTATATACTGCGAAATATAGTGTTAATTATTATTATTATTATTATAATTATTATTATTATTATTAGCACCGCGTCTTACTAACCGTTCGGGTTATACGCACTTACGCTAATGTGTAATGGTAGGGTGATTGTGAGATGAAATGGAGGACCTACAGCTTAACGTGGAATCCGAACCACGGTGGAGGCCTGGCATTCCCCACATTCACAATATGTCTTGTCAGAGGTTGATTAAATACATTTTTACTATCATTACTTTGGACTAGATCTGATTATTTCTATTAATTAGTCAAAAGGGATGTGTGAAATACAAACATTACAGCCGTTTAACACTATGGATAAAATGGCAATCCTCATTTTTCAATGGAAATGACTTTGAGGGTACTTTACACGAGCATAAATCTCAATTTAAAAAAAAAATCATAATTCCGCAACTATTTGAAATATGAAATAACATAACATTGAAAAGTTGTGGTATTATTAAAATTAAAAAGCTTTTATTTTAAATATATATATATTTTTAAATCAATAGTTTTTGAGCTATGAGCAGATATAAAAATAATGATAACGATATTTAAAATGGTGAAATCGATTGTTATGCTCTTTGGTGGAGAGAGATGTTTCTCTAACAATGTGTATTATTTTATTTGTCCTCTTTGGTGGAGTATTTCTGCAACAATGTTTATTATTGCGTTTCATAAATATTAAAGAGTTTATAGTAAATGTATCTATTTAAGATAAAAGAGAAAGTCTGTGTGGTGTATCGTGCCATTTATTTATATCGAATTTTCCTCCTCTTTGTTAAAAGCTTATATTTATTTTTACTTGCGTCTTACTACTTGTCCGGGCTATCCGCATAAAAGATAGAATTTTAGCTAAAGTTTTCCCGCAATTCTATGGAGGGAGAGTGGTAAACCATTTAGGAAAAACCCTTGCCTTAGTATACACGACCGTCATTCGAACCGCAACCTCCCCGTCACTGGCAAATCAGATAAGACAAGACTGACGACTTTATCCGTGTGTCCATAGATTCGAGTGTAAGTTTTCATTCTACCAACTAAACACATCTTACGTGTGAATGTACAGTCTGATTGTCATAGGAACTAGGAAGCGTTACAATTGTATTTACATTCTTAATCTATTTAATGAGTCGCACAAAGACAAACTATACAGTTATCTATAGGAAGGTAAAATTTGAAGTTTTTGATAACGTTTTATAATAACTTTATAAATTAATAAATCAAATAAGACATATTTTTCGAATGTTAAACATGAGTGACTTTAATAAAGGAACAAACTTTTTTAGTCCGTTTTTTTCCCCTTTTAATTCAAAGGACAAATTCCATTTTTTTATATATGTATTTATTATAATATATTCACAGAGGGACGTGTTTTAAAAGTTTAGTATATAAATTATTAAATATTTAATATACACTTTTTTTTCGCTTTTTCTCGAGTTTTTTTTTATATGAATCTCGATTCAATTTTAAATGTAACTGCAGATATATCTATTGTACAAACATGTTAAAAAAATATAAATCAGCATGTATTACAGATTGTAAAATCCAATAGAAAATCACTCAAGAATGGAGTTCTAAGAACTAAACATCTCAACAGTTAACAAAACACTTCATTTTATTATATTGTAGGAATACAATTTGAGTTTGAGAATAAATAATCATTTATAAACGATGAAGAGACAGAGTATGCAAAAAAGACCGCATCGAACTCCTCAAAAGGTCGCAGGTTCTCCCGCCCTGGTTATGTCCATGGTTGCCTGGCAAGTAAATATCCTAATTAGGGTAGAAACAATCCACAGGTATAGCTTAGATAGGGCTAGGTATGCAAGTTTTTCGGTGAAAATATCAAATAGTTGGATCACAGGAGAAGGGGATGTATTCTTAAATACCTTTAGTCTAAGAGTGAAGTACTGTATTAAATTATTTGGACTTTAAAAGTTGAGATACGGATATCTCAATTGTAATCGCTTTCCAAAAGTGGAAATTTTCCATTTCACAAGTCATAACTAACCCAAAGACTTTTTTTTTATATATTTGTCCCAACTCTGTCCTCAAGTAAAAAATGAGGTACTCCATCAACTACTCGCCTTTCCTCCAAGACTTTATCCAGCTCGGGACTTCGTAGTCCTTTATCAGAATGTCCGTCCGTCTACCCGTAGGGGCCTTGGGTGGAATGGTTTGAAAAGGGGGAAGAGGGAGGAGGGTAGAAGTTCCTTCTTGACCCGGCTTTTAATCCCCCACTACCACTGCGCTACCCAGAGAGGCTTCTTTGTGCCGGCGTTCTTCTCTAGACCCTCCTTCCCCCGTCAGACTAGCGTTAGTGTGGACTGCGTTAGACTCTGCTAGACCATCACACTCACACACACAAAACTGGACTCGCACGTGGGGAACCGGCGCAATGCGCAAACTAGCTTTTCTCTCAACAATATGAACTGGTTTGGTCACAAAAACCTCAAACATTGCAAATCAATGAACCGGTTTTCATTTGATTCTATTCAACTGTTATGAATCAGTTTTTGTTTGATACTGTTTAATGATGACAAACCGGTTGTCATTTTGATTCTGTTCAATGAAGGTGAATGGGTTGTCATTGTATATTGTTCAATGATGGTGAACTGGTTGTCATTGTAAACTTTTCGATGATGGCAAACCGGCTATCATTTGATAATGTTCGATTATGGATGACTAGTGGTCATTTTTTTATATTGTTCAATGATGGTGAAATTTTTGTCATTTTATATTGTTCAATTATGATGAACTGGTTGTAATTTGATACGGTTCCAGTATTGTGACCCGGGTGTATTTGTATACTTTTCTATGATTTAAACTGGTTGTCATTTCAGACTATTCAATTATGGTGAACAGGTTTTGTAAACTGTTCAATGAAGGTGAAGTAGTTTACATTTTATAGGGTTCCCTGATATTGAAGTGGCGTTCATTTGAAAGCCTACTATTAAATGATAGTGAAACTGTTTTTTTTCTTAGTTTTTTCAAAAATGATGAAACGGTTGTCGTTTCATACAGTACAATGATGGTGAAGTGGTTGTAAGTTGACATATTGGTGATGGTGAGCCAATTATCATTTGATAGTGTTCGATGATGCACCACTGGTTATCATTATGTTAATATTGTTCAATTATGGCAAAACTTGTTATTTTATATTGTTAAATGATTGTAGAGTGATTGTCATTTTATATTGTTAAATGATAGTGGTCCGGTTATCAATAATAATTGATATTCATTTATGGTGAAACGATTTTCATTTTATGGTGTTCAACGATGGTGAAACTGTTGCCATTTTATATTGCTAATCGATGGTGAACCGATTTTCATTTTGATCTTTTCCATGATGGTGAAGCAGTTTTCATTTAATTTTATTCAATGATGGTGAAACGGTAGGAGTTTGTAGTTGATTTACATGTGTTTTGTTCTATTTGTACTCTTTCCCTCCAACTTAAATTAACTTAAATATTTCCCTCCTAAAACCAGCTG
>CABFVZ010000384.1:454585-474212 GCA_902151445.1 Timema monikensis
ATATATATATATATATATATATATATATATATATAGGTAAGCTCGTTAAGGTGGGTGGGGAGGAGACGCGAGAATATATAATTAATTGTTTTTGCAGTTTTTACTACAAAACTTTTTTTTTTGCCAAAATTAATAAAATATAGCTCCAGTGTAAACATATATCTTGATTTTCTTCACAAGGTGATAGCAACAGTTGTTGAATATCTGTCAAGGTTGTCCTGGAAATTAATAACAAATTTTTTCTCTTAATTTAAAAGGTGTGTAACCTAATGCCGCTATTCTCACTACAGATATTCAACAACTGTTGATATTATCATGTGAAGACCCTTAAACTCTATGTTTATACTGGAGAAATGCTTTATTTATTTTGTCAAAAATATAATTTTGCTATAAAAATTATAAAAACCCTGCACTTTTCGGGTGTCCACTACACTCCATCCTGAAGACAATGACGTAACACAGGAGGACTCGTCACCCATTGGCTAGGACCATATATGTATACAATAGTCAATTTTCGCCTTATTAATTGGATTAATTTGTAGAAAAATAAGAATATAAAAAGAGTAATTTACGCATTAAAAAAAAGCTGAAACCCACTTCGATACCCGCTTGGTTTAAGGCACGACTCTCGCAATAGACTAGACTACCGATGACAGGAAGATCGTGGTTCGATCCTGGTCGAGTTACTAAGGGAGGATTTTCCTAAATGGTCTCCCTCTCTATCTTCACGCAATTGCGCGTACACTTCCTCCAAATTCAACCTTGCTAATTACTGGTCCATTAACGTAGCTAGTACATAAGCTTATAATGCGAAAGGATAAAAAGACACGTTGCTAAAAAAACTATGTTGAAATGATATCATATGCTTATAGTAGCAAAGACTTTATCCAATTTGCGACCTAATCAATTAAAAATAACTCTGATTCTTTTTTTTTTTTTTTTAAAGTTTAACGGTGACAGAGAAGTCAGGGTTCGAATCCTGGCCGTGTGTACTGAGATGCGCTTTTTCCTAAAAGGTTTAAATATTAGCTTTCACGTAAACGCAGGTGCATTTGCTCTCAAATATATTGTCCTTATATACATGTGTGCGCATATCCCGGGTGGGTCGTATGAAGTAATACACGGAATATATATAGTACTACTATCTCTCAACAACTTCAGTGGCCGCGTGGTCTAACGCGCAATCTCGCAGCAGTACAGACTGCCGATGATGGGAAGATTGAGGTTCAAAACTCAGTTGGGTGTACTTAGGGTGGTTGTTCCAAAATATTTTTCTACTAACCGTCCACGCAAATGCGGGTACACTTCCTATAAACATAAACTGCATAATCCCTAAAACCATTAGCTTAATTAATACATAAACGTATAACCCGAATGTATATGTGGTAATAAAAATAGAAATAATACTACCTATTAGAAAAATTTGAGCTTGATGAAGCATCAATAATATACAGCGTGTCTGATTGCATTGTATCGCTGTTAGGGACTTGACACAAGAGGCTTAGTAACCATTACATTGTGTCTGATTGTATTGTATCGCTGTTAGGGACTTGACACAAGAGGCTTAGTAACCATTACAGTGTGTCTGATTGCATTGTATCGCTGTTAGGGACTTGACACAAGAGGCTTAGTAACCATTACATCGTGTCTGATTGTATTGTATCGCTGTTAGTGACTTGACACAAGAGGCTTAGTAACTATTACATCGTGTCTGATTGCATTGTATCGCTGTTAGGGACTTGACACAAGAGGCTTAGTAACCATTACATCGTGTCTGATTGTATTGTATCGCTGTTAGGGACTTGACACAAGAGGCTTAGTAACCATTACATCGTGTCTGATTGCATTGTATCGCTGTTAGGGACTTGACACAAGAGGCTTAGTAACCATTACATCGTGTCTGATTGTATTGTATCGCTGTTAGGGACTTGACACAAGAGGCTTAGTAACCATTACATCGTGTCTGATTGCATTGTATCGCTGTTAGGGACTTGACACAAGAGGCTTAGTAACCATTACATCGTGTCTGATTGTATTGTATCGCTGTTAGGGACTTGACACAAGAGGCTTAGTAACCATTACATCGTGTCTGATTGCATTGTATCGCTGTTAGGGACTTGACACAAGAGGCTTAGTAACCATTACATCGTGTCTGATTGTATTGTATCGCTGTTAGGGACTTGACACAAGAGGCTTAGTAACCATTACATCGTGTCTGATTGCATTGTATCGCTGTTAGGGACTTGACACAAGAGGCTTAGTAACCATTACATCGTGTCTGATTGTATTGTATCGCTGTTAGGGACTTGACACAAGAGGCTTAGTAACCATTACATCGTGTCTGATTGCATTGTATCGCTGTTAGGGACTTGACACAAGAGGCTTAGTAACCATTACAGTGTGTCTGATTGCATTGTATCGCTGTGAAGGACTTGTAACCAGAGGCAGAGTTACTATTACGTATGTTATCAAACATAAGTTAAAATAAATCAATGTTTCTTAAAATAATAGGTTTCAAACCTTGAAATGTTTTATTTCATCTATTAATTTTAATTTATATCGTCAGTATACACATAAATATAAAATTAATGCATGTCCAAAAGTTTAAAGAGTTCAAAGATTTCGTTCAAATATATATCAGTAGGTAAATATGAGAGCTTGATCACATACATGTTATAGTTGACACCTATCTACCGGAAAATTTGGGAAAGCTAAAAAAAAGTTGCGTTTTGAAAAATTCGGGATAGCTCAGGAGATAAAAAAAATACTGGCATATTTTAACATTAGATCTTTGCATGGAAGCTAATGATAATCTTAATAATAAAAAGTATCTGGTGTTTACTTGTCTGTCCAGAGGTTTTTTTAAAACTTCCTGATAAGGTACAAATTTAAAATTTCGCACACTGATTGGTGATTACTTAAGTAAATGAATTAAAAATCACTTACCTACAGTGGTGGCTCGTAGCTAAAATTAATGGGGATGCTGCTCCAGAAAATGTTTATCCTTTGTGTAAAATTGTGTAAAAGAAAAAAATAACAAGTATTAAAAGAATATTTATTCAGGAACTTGATAAAATCTTAACAAAAAACAAACTTTTTTACTTACATTAACTTAAATTGTTACAGTTCAAGCTTGGTCTATTCATTTAAAAATGAAATCCATTACTCTTGTTTTAACTAGCGCAAAAAGTTCAATAATTTTCTCCTTGATCTCTGAATGACCGTTGAGGAAATTTTTCTCCATTTAAAGTACTGCAAGCGCATTTAGTCTTTCTGTTAAATAAAAGAACTGAAAAAAGGTGAATCAAATAGAAGAGCTGGAAGCAGAATAATAATCTAATTCTATCTTCTACACTTTATCACATTCAAGAATATGGTACACGGTTTTTAAGCACAACACACGCTGAGTAAAAAAACTAACTTCCTTCCACCAACACACCAGAGCTGCAACTGCTTGCCTAATAAGTGGGACCTTAAGTCAGTTGGCCTAAAATATGTTGGCTGGACTACCTAGCCATCTTTCCTCTATTCTGAAATCTAGTTGCATTTATGGCGTTCCGACACCTTTGCTCAGTTGGAAGCGTGCATGTCTATTGGATTATGAGTCCCGGGTTCAATTTCCGCCACTATCAAAATATACTCGTACAAAATATTATATCTGTAAGGGTATTCTCACTAGAACGCAGCAATACATGGAGGGAGATCTTTTCGTTCTTTAATTCCTCAGAACCCTTCTGTCGCTCCTTCCTTTTGTATTGTTTGTCTTTCTCTCTCATCCAGACAAACACATTCACTCTCTTTGTCGTGCCTGTGTCTCCTTGGCGCGCACCTGACCCCCCAGGAGTTCGACACACCTCCTCCACCTTTCCTGTTCCCCTCTTACCTGGCTTGTTGTCTGAAGAAGGACAGGAATACCCGGCGGGATATTCACCCCTGCCCGCACCTTTCCACGAGGCGCGACAGCCCCCGCTGCTTGTTTGGTGCTGCTACTGCCGCTTGCTTGGGTTTTTTGTTGTTTTGTTTTGTACTCGCCAGTCTACTCTTTTCCTTCCGTGGCGCAAGTGGTTAGAGAGAGAGAGAGACATGCACCTTTGGACGTCCGGTGCGATTCGTTCAGAAGCGGAGGGAGTCACACTTCGGTGCACCTTATGGAGTAGGTTGGCCGATTCCAATTTCAAACGCGCCTTCATTTTAATCGGAGTTAAAAAATTTAGATTGGAATATTAAACGCGCACTTTCTGAACCAAATGATCAAATAGCATGTTCTTATCACTCATTAAGACTCATTGTTCAGGTATTTCTCATATGAGAAATGCAACGCAGAACCTATATATGATTTGTCAAATGGATACAAATTAGGCGATAACATGTCATAGGTACAGTTTTAATGAGCTCTGCTTACCATGGCTAAACCCCGCGACACAACACTACTACTAGCTAACTTCATCGTCGAACAGACGCAACACTCAGTCCCTCGACCTCGTGACTAAGAGAGTGGGAAACCCACAAAGAAACATCGCATGCGGAATACCACTCCAATGTCCCTAGCTGAGATTTGAACTTTGACCACCGGTGATTCGGTCTACTGTTAGCCTGATGCCTTATACAATGTGACCACCACTGCTGGGTCTAGCCATTAGCTTCATATATTAACTCAAGGTTCTAGCTGGTAAAATAATATAATAATGGTCAAGAAAATCGCCTCCCTTTTACCGCCTTTCTTTTCCCGACAAAAAACATCTTCCACAAAAGTTAAGGTTTTATGAAATTCCCGTCATTCTCATCTTAACCTATCATCGTCATCATCAACATAGTCATTATCATCAAGAATCTGCTGCCATGCACATAGTCTAAAACGATCCCCTGCAACCCTCATCCCCTCCCATTGTTCAAACCACCCCAAAGTTCGCAACACCACCCCGAAGATTTCGGCGCCAACGTAACCCTCTCCCTTTAGGAAATCCCGTGTAAAAAAATTGGAGGGGTGAGGGAGGAACTGACGTATAAATCAATAGACGTCGGAAAGTGCCAGTCCCCTCCCACCCCCTCTTATTCATCCCCTCGTTCAGTGCAGCCCCAACCTACCCCCTAAAACTAGAGAAAGGTGGGAGGCGGGGTGGGGGGTGTTCTGACGTTCTTTTATGTTCCTAACTTTACCATCCGCGAGTTGGATAAGACAAGGGGTGGAGGGTGGAGTGGGGTAGATGGGTGGAGAACAGTCCTTGTGTGCGGTGCTTCGAAGAGAAGCACGAAAAATGAGAACTGGGGAGGTAAAAAAAGTACGGAGGTACAAAAAAAAAGTAGGGAGCTAAAAAAAGAAGGTATTAGAGCTTGAACAGAAGGATTTCAGTCCATCAGCTGAGAGGAAACTTTAGGTCTAACCATGGAAACAGTAAGAATAAAGAGACAAATGTATTTTTGGTTTCGGTCTGATGTTTATCTCTTTAAAACACTCTACTGAATTATTTTACACTCGTACCTGTAGGTACACGGACTAAATGTTAAGCTCATATATAGTTTTTTCCCCAAGGATGGGAAAGTCGGGATTTGAATCCCTGTTAGGTGCACTGAGGTTTTTTTCCCTAAATAGTTTCTCCCTCACCCTCCACACGAATTCGGGTACATTTTCTCTAAACTTAATCCATCTAATCCCTACCCTCTCATTGTAGTTTATTGTGTATAGTCCAGATAGTTAGTAATAAGACGCTGAGAAAAATTAAACTAATTTAAACTTTCACTTTTATTGCTGTAGAATTTCATATAAAGAACAAAAATAGCTTTCCGTTTATGATGTTTCAGACATTTTGAATTTGAAATATAAAGCAACCCTTTTATCGACACAGTATAGGCAAAGCCAGGCTCCCGGGTTTGATTCCCAGCTGTTTATGGTTGAAATCTAACAAAATGATTAAGGCGAGGGGCAAAAAAGAATTTAAAAATGGTAAATTGATGTTTAGGAGGCTGATTGCTGTTTTTTTTTTTTAGCGCCACGTCTTACTGTATGTACAGGCTGTACGCATAGGTACTAATTATGCTAGTGAGTTAAGGATGAATAAGGTTGATTTTAGAGGAATTGTACCCGCATTTGCGTGAAGGGAGAGTTGAAAATCATTTTATAAACCCATCCTCAGTACACCCAACTGGGATTCGAACCCCTATCTTCCCCGTAATTGGCAGTCTAGTCTAGCACGAGATTGACGCCTTAAACCATGCGGCCACCGAAGTAGAGGGTTGATTGCTGTGTTGATTCTATAACTAACATAGGACAAGTCTCTCACTGGTACTTAGGCTAAGTGTAAATGAAAATAATTTATCTGATAATCTCCGGGATAGATGAAGTTGCCCCAGTGGTTACGTGGTCTATGACGTCAGTCTCCCAATATAATTGATTGTTGACTGAAGAGGTGATAGAGGTTCGAATCTAGGCTAGGTACACAGGGTTTGGGTTTTTTTTACTCACTCTAGCGAGGGTACAATATCTTTAAAACAACCTTTCTCATCCCTAATCATTATATTAATCCATTAGTCAAAATTGTGATTAAAGCTATAATTTAAAAAAAACCTGCACACCTTTGATCAATAGTGTTATCAGCTGTTTTGATTTTGACAAATGTATACTACTGTATTTCGGTCGGATCGATGTTTTTTTAATCTCTTAAAGACTGATTGCTCATGAAATTTTTGAGATTTTCTTTAAGATATAGAATTTAATTCCCAGGTGCCCGGCATGTTTTTAAATACTTGTTAATACGTCTTTAGGGCCGGTTCATGCTTTCAGGGAGTTAAACTATGTATCCTTAGGAAACAGTACGAGAAGTGCGGATTTTAGGTAAAACACACATTCGTCTGGTTAACTCATTTGAAGGAACATATCCAAATCATCCGAACTCTTGTTATTTCGGACTAAGAGCCCGCTACACGTTCCTTGCGTTTCCCCATCTTAGAGGTTAAGTAGGGGTTCATGTTATTTTCAATTTTGACAGACCCATACAGAATTCTTTAACCTAGTGATCCTCAAAAGAGGAGGAGATGACGCAAAAAATATGGGGAAAATTAAAGTTAATTTTGCAACTAATGCGTTGAACTATTTTTATTGTTTTAGTTACACTTTTAGTCACGAAATGGTTTCCTTAAACTCATAACACTTGTACATAAGGTCGTTTTATACCAGGAGTGCTGCGAAATTTAGGGGGGGTATGAAAGAGTTTTTAAAAGTTTGAGAAACAACGCTACACCTTCTGGAGATCACGATTGAAGTAACATCAAAACTTCTTTAAATGAACTCACCTCCTGCACTCATTACTCCTTTTCTTTCCTTTTTTACCCTTTGCCTTCCGTCCTAGTCTAACGTCTCCTCGGGTAGTCCATCAGTTAAAGAGGCGAAATAGGACTAAATAGGGTTGGTCATTCGGAGTAGTGAGTGAACCCCATTGAATAATAATAATAATAATAATAATAGTTAGCACCGCGTCTTACTACCCGTTCGGGTTATACGCTTTAAGTACTAATTACGCTATTGGATTAGGAATTGGGAAGGTTAAATTAGAGGAAGTGAACCCGCATTTGCGTGGAGGGAGAGTGGAAAACCATTTAGGAAAAACCACCCGACCGAGATTCGAACCTGGATCTCCCCGTCTTCGGCGGTCGAGCTCAACACGACAAACACGACAAGCGCGTTAGCCAACTACGCCACCGAGGCGGGTAACCTCATTGAAAAAGTTGGTATATTCGTATCAACGTCCTGACTTGCCTTAAACGGACGGTGGTCGCATGGTCTAACGCATCACTCTCACATTTGCCTGAATTGCCGGTTATGGGAAGATCGGGGCTCAAATACCGGTCAGATATACTGAAGGTGATGCTGCCTAAATGGTTTTATGCTATTCCTTCACGCAAATACCGGTACACTTCTTCTCAATTTAACCTTTCTCATAGCCACTTTGGTGGCCGCGTGGTCTAACGTGCCACTCTCTCAGTTGCCGATGATGAGGAGATCGAGTTTTGAATCTCGGTCGGGTGTACTGAAGATAGTTTTCCAAAATGGTTTTCCACTCTCCTTTCACGCAAATGTGTGTACACTTCCTCTAAACATAACCTAAGTCATTAGCTTAATTAGTAGATAAGCCGAACTGATAGTAAGATGTGTGGCTAAAAAAAAATTGCTTACGATCACAAACTTTTCTGTATACACCAAATAATATGTGAAAAGTTAGAACAAATAATACTTGTTTACTTCTCTTCATGCAAGATGTGCTATATTTAAATTTCCTTTCAACGATCCTTATCATATTTATTTTCGCACGTGTCTTATCTAAATTAGTATTATGAATGCAACATTCAAATTTTCATATAATATATAAACAGAGATTAAGGTGTTTTAAATTCATAAATAGTACTGTATGCTGTAAGTAAAAATACCATGAAATTTAAGTAAGAAAAATTTAAATAATACTTTCTAAACCGATTATTTGATTAGATGGTTTATTAATTGTGAGAAAGAAAATCGATTCATCCGATGCATCGCAAACCTCTGAAGTGTTAGAAATAATCGATTAATCACAGCTAAATAATTAATATATCGATTATAATCGCTCATCTCTAACCGTTAAACCTCCAAATTATCATTTCGTAAAAAAATGAAGCCTTTGTGCCGTTACATTATTATCATCATCATCATCATCATTATTATTATTATTATTATTACCACGTCTTGCTATCCGTTCGGGTTGTACGCACTTACGCTAATGTGTAATGGTAGGGTGATTGTGAGATGAAATTAAGGACCTACAGTTTAACGTGGAATCCACCGAACCACGGTGGAGGCCTGGCATTCCCCACATTTACAAGATGTATTGTCAGAGGTGAAGGAAGGGTTTGGCAATCAGATAAATCTGTGTCGGGACTGAGGATTGAACCCCGGACCCCAGCACAGAAGTCCGACACCTTACCCCTAGACCATCAGGTCACCCCATAGTTTCTATTAAAACATTCCTTATGATAAGATTATGTATCAACTACAACTTAATTCACACGTTTTCCGGAAATAGAGAGCGGAATCTGTTTAATTCGTGGAGCATTTCAGACAGTTGCAAAAATCTCTGTTGGACCATGATGCTTTGCGATGTCAACTAGAATTACAGTCATGATTGCCAACACGTTTTTCTTTTGAGTGGATAAATAAATATTTTAGGTTAGTACCTCTCTGTAAGTTATCGTGTTCATTGATGATGGCATATAGATTTATGAGAATACTATTATATTTGCGTTAATTGTCTATTACTTAATACTTAGCACCGCGTCTTACTACCCATTAGAGCTATATGCTTAAGTACTAATTGCTCAATCGGTTAGGAATTGGGAAGGTTGAATATAGAGGAAGTGAACCCACATTAGCGTGGAGAGAGAATGGAAACCATTTAGGAAAAACCACCCCCAGTTCACCCGAGCGAGACTCGAACCTCGATCTCCCCGTCCTCGGCAGTCTAGCTCAACATGAAATTTGCGCGTTAGCTAACTACGCCACCGAGGCGGGTAATTGTCTATTACAAGCATATAGGCGTGGTGAAGATTGAACAAAGCTGAAAATACTTCAAATAACGATGAAATTTTGTGATTTGTTGAGATTTTGTCGCGTGACCAGGTTTATGTTCTGCTCTTGTTACTGGCGAATATTGTGATTGGTTTATATCTCGTCACTTGACCAGGTTTCTGTTTTGCTCTTGTTATTGGCGAAACTTGTGGTTAATTGTGAATCCCACTGTAAGGTGTCAAGCTGTGTGCAGAGAAAGAGAGAGATAGACCGTTACACTTGACTGTGCTCTGTTCCAGGATGCTGGTACCAAGGAGAAGCCCCTGTACAAGAAGGTGGCCGTGGTGGAGAACTTCTTCGACATCATCTATACGGTCCACGTGGAGATGGAGGGTCGCGCCGGGAAACACGCCGGTCAGAAGCGCACCTACCGCACGGTGAGTACCGTGGGACTCGCCCTACCTAAGAGGCGGCCCCAGAGGGGGAGATTAGGGATGAGCTAAATAATTGTCATTAGGGGTCGTCCTTAAATTATGTAAGGTTTTTGTGGAGGGGGAAAGGGGAAGTATTTTCTTACGTTTTCTTACAAGAGGAGAAAGGATGGTGGTTGAGGGGGAGGGGGGTGTCAGAATCCATCTTTATCTTTATCTTTATCAATGTTTATTGTAAGGCAAATTAAAAAAAAATCTCAGAATATATTAATTATAAAATTTAACATAAACTATATTTAATATTCGCATGATGTGTTACATATAATTTTACCACAATTTAAAGTAGCTTTTCTAAAATTTCATATCATTCACTTTACTACCAATCCTTATGTCTAAAAATAAATAATCGATTAAAGTAATATAATTTACCAAATCTTAAAAAAACAAACAAAAAAAAACACTTAAGCTATAGAGGGGAGGGGGGACGGAAAATCTTACTATCCCTTACGTGCGGGGAGTGGGGGTTTCTAAAATCATGAAACAAAACCTTACTAATTTAAGGATGGCCGCTTACTTGCAACTGTCACTCGTTACCACATGAACTAAGGCACCAGTCTCGTCTGGTAGGGTTTTACGGTTACGGGGGATGAATGGATTCTGGGTTCAAATCCCGGTTGAGGCAAACTGATTTTTTGTCTAAATTATTTCCCACTCTCCTTCTACACAAATGTGGACATATTTTTTCTAAATGTCTTCTTCCTCTTTCTTATTCCATTAGTGTAAATATGCAAATAGTCAAGACACGGGAAAATTTAAGGGATCAAAAATGTCCAGTTCCAAAGTCAACATTATTAACAGATTATCTTGATTTGTTTCATATTTTTAATATAACAACGAAACGAGGTTGTGCAGTTTTACTGCTAGAAAATAGACCCAACGATAAATGATGAGAGGTGGCTACTTGCGCTGTAATTTCCTCCGTCAGTCCAAAAAACGTGGCTGTTTCAAGGTCTTACTGCCTGAGAATAGGGCTGGTTTCATGTTTCGAAAAGTTTCAAGGTCTTACTGCCTGAGAATAGGGCTGGTTCCATTTTTCGAGAAGTTTCAAGTTCTTACTGCCTTAGAATAGGGTTGGTTTCATTTTTTCAAGAAGTTTCAAGTTCTTACTGCCTGAGAATAGGGCTGGTTTCGTGTTTCGAGAAGTTTCAAGGTCTTACTGCCTTAGAATAGGGTTGGTTTCATTTTTTCGAGAAGTTTCAAGTTCTTACTGCCTGAGAATAGGGCTGGATCCATTTTTCGAGAAGTTTAAAGGTCTTACTGCCTGAGAATAGGGCTGGTTTCATGTTTCGAAAAGTTTCAAGGTCTTACTGCCTGAGAATAGGGCTGGTTTCATTTTTCGAGAAGTTTCAAGGTCTTACTGCCTGAGAATAGGGTTGGTTTCATGTTTCGAGAAGTTTCAAGGTCTTACTGCCTGAGAATAGGGCTGGTTCCATTTTTCAAGAAGTTTCAAGGTCTTTCTTACTGCCTGAGAATAGGGCTGGTTTCGTGTTTCGAGAAGTTTCAAGGTCTTACTGCCTTAGAATAGGGTTGGTTTCATTTTTTCGAGAAGTTTCAAGTTCTTACTGCCTGAGAATAGGGCTGGTTCCATTTTTCGAGAAGTTTCAAGTTCTTACTGCCTTAGAATAGGGTTGGTTTCATTTTTTCGAGAAGTTTCAAGTTCTTACTGCCTGAGAATAGGGCTGGATCCATTTTTTGAGAAGTTTCAAGTTCTTACTGCCTGAGAATAGGGCTGGTTACATTTTTCGAGAAGTTTAAAGGTCTTACTGCCTGAGAATAGGGCTGGTTTCATGTTTCGAGAAGTTTAAAGGTCTTACTGCCTAAGAATAGGGCTGGTTTCATGTTTCGAGAAGTTTCAAGGTCTTACTGCCTGAGAATAGTGCTGGTTCCATTTTTCGAGAAGTTTCAAGGTCTTTCTTACTGCCTGAGAATAGGGCTGGTTCCATTTTTCGAGAAGTTTAAAGGTCTTACTGCCTGAGAATAGGGCTGGTTTCGTGTTTCGAGAAGTTTCAAGGTCTTACTGCCTGAGAATAGGGCTGGTTACATTTTTCGAGAAGTTTAAAGGTCTTACTGCCTGAGAATAGGGCTGGTTACATTTTTTCGAGAAGTTTAAAGGTCTTACTGCCTGAGAATAGGGCTGGTTCCATTTTTCGAGAAGTTTCAAGGTCTTTCTTACTGCCTGAGAATAGGGCTGGTTTCATGTTTCGAGAAGTTTCAAGGTCTTTCTTACTGCCTGAGAATAGGGCTGGTTTCGTGTTTCGAGAAGTTTCAAGGTCTTTCTTACCGCCTGAGAATAGGGCTGGTTCCATTTTTCGAGAAGTTTCAAGGTCTTACTGCCTGAGAATAGGGCTGGTTACATTTTTCAAGAAGTTTAAAGGTCTTACTGCCTGAGAATAGGGCTGGTTACATTTTTCGAGAAGTTTAAAGGTCTTACTGCCTGAGAATAGGGCTGGAATCCATTTTTCGAAAAGTTTCAAGGTTTTTCTTACTGCCTGAGAATAGGGCTGGTTCCATTTTTCAAGAAGTTTCAAGTTCTTACTGCTTAAGAATAGGGCTGGTTTCATGTTTCGAGAAGTTTCAAGGTCTTACTGCCTGAGAATAGGGCTGGTTCCATTTTTCGAGAGGTTTAAAGGTCTTACTACCTGAGAATAGGGCTGGTTTCGTGTTTCGAGAAGTTTCAAGGTCTTACTGCCTGAGAATAGGGCTGGTTTAATGTTTCGAGAAGTTTCAAGGTCTTACTGCCTGAGAATAGGGCTGGTTCCATTTTTCGAGAAGTTTCAAGGTCTTTCTTACTGCCTGAAGAATAGGGCTGGTTTCGTGTTTTGAGAAGTTTCAAGGTCTTACTGCCTGAGAATAGGGCTGGTTTTGTGTTTCGAGAAGTTTCAAGGTCTTACTGCCTGAGAATAGGGCTGGTTTCATGTTTCGAGAAGTTTCAAGGTCTTACTGCCTGAGAATAGGGCTGGTTCCATTTTTCGAGAAGTTTCAAGGTCTTTCTTACTGCCTGAAGAATAGGGCTGGTTTCGTGTTTCGAGAAGTTTCAAGGTCTTACTGCCTGAGAATAGGGCTGGTTTCGTGTTTCGAGAAGTTTCAAGGTCTTACTGCCTGAGAATAGGGCTGGCTAAAATAAACTCATACACACATTATGAGAAGCACGCCTTATTTTGCAGTTCTGTTTTGTTAACGAACTGCGCAGTGAAAATCTGCACGTGAAACCATTCCACGGCTACGTAGCAGCTATTTTCTCGCTTGTTCAAAAGCAAGAATTTTATTGCTCACGTAGCCAGTTCAAAATAGAAGCTATTCTAGCTGTAAAAAAAATAATCGCTCTTTTAAGCAGTAAATTCACGCCTGTGGAGCCCTAGCTTTAGGACCACCACATCCCTTCTATGAATGAAAAAGCCCGTAGGGCAGTTTTTTTTCCATACTTTATAAACACCCTATAAGGGAAACTGCCCATTTCACGAATTTGAAATGTTTCTGTCCTTTTTGTTAACTGACATCTCCTCTTGACCATTTCACGAAATTTTCGAAAATTGAATGAACTGGAAATAATTGTCTTATCTACTAAAAGCGTATCTGATATTTGTTTTTCCGATATTAATATGTTAATAACTATAAACTAACTCAACCAAACTAAACCTAGCCTTCCATTTTAAAACGATAAGGTTTGAACCAAACCTGTTCTTCAAGTATCAAGTTTAAGGACAGGGCAAAAACTCGTTTGGTTCATGAATTCAAGCTGTTCATTTCAGGAACTAGCCAGTCCATAAATTGGGCAGCACAAGCGCTACCCAATTTATGAACCAGACGAGTTATTGCCCGGTCCATGAAATGAACAAGCAAAAAAAAAAACTTGGTCATGGAATGGGCGGAAACTAACTTGCCCAATTAATAAAATAGCCAATTTCACTTATGGGGTGTAACATATGTACCGTGCCTTAGTACCCATCCCAGCTACTCGCGTACTGACACTAATTAATAGTGATGGGGAAGGTAGAATTGAGAGTAAATACCCCACTAGAGCTACATTCAAACGGAAATCGAACCCTGACCTCTAGATCACCGGCAAACTAGACCAGATGAGCTTGCATTAATTAGCCTTTGCAGGTGACCTGGTGGTCTAGGGGTAAGGTATCAGACTTCTGTGCTGGCGGCCGGGGTTCAATCCTCGGTCCCGGCACAGATTTATCTGATTACCAAACCCTTCCTTCACCTCTGACAAGACATCTTGTGAATGTGGGGAATGCCAGGCCTCCACCGTGGTTCGGATTCCACGTTAAACTGTAGGTCCTCCATTTCATCTCACAATCACCCTACCATTACACATTAGCGTAAGTGCGTATAACCCGAATGGGTAGTAAGACGCGGTGCTAATAATAATTAGCCTTCGGACCACCCACCACGGTGCTAATTACACTCGCTAAGTTTTTGTTCCCCTACGAAATGTTCAACATTCACTTTATGAATCGACCAAGTATATCAGCACGTGAGACTTACAGACTGACTTAAATTAAGAATATACACAAAACTCAGTGCCGTAAATTTACAACGATGAAAAGGGGAAATTCTAATAATTTCACCATTTTATAGAATGTCCGGTCGTATTATGTTTTACTTTATTTACTGTTTTGTAATTATTTTTTTTTCGCGTTGAATATATGCGAGTAAAGTACACTTTTCATAGCAAGGGCCTTTTAAATTCAATACACTCTTTCTAAGCCAAAATTGATTACATTTTACTATTTTATTGGCGTTATTTGATAGATATTGATAAAGTGTATCAAAAATAACAGACGTCATGATCTGACGTATGAATACGTTTGAGTAGATTTAGTAACTGTTCTATTTGTCAGATAAGAACCTTTCTTTGAAAATTAGTCAATGTATGTACCTCTATGAAGCCACTATAAAAACCGCTTACAGCACATAGAAACTTTTTTTTTTCTAGACGCGAGCAAAGATGGAAATTGTGTCTACAGTATATTAAAGATCATTGAACCCCTGTTTGTTTGTTTTTAGTGAAAATAGACAGCTATGAGAAGGGCGTTGGCCTCCAGCGAAACCTCCGCTACCTCAGTAAAAGTTCTTCCGTCGCAGGATATAGAGAGAGGTCTAAAAAAACTAGAGCAACATTAAGAAACGTGTTAGAATGGAGGGGGAATTAACGGTCAGACATAAAACTTGGGGAGACTGCACTGAAACGGATTTTGATTCGTTAAAGGTATTATAATAACCTTACCGATTTCACTTTACAATTGTGATTTTTATTATATTATTTGTTTGTTTTTTATACCATGCTCTGCGTCTTACTACACGTCAGCGTTGTCTACATATTCACACTAACGGGGTAAGGATGAAGAAGGTGAAGCATAACATATATTTCATGTTAACTTTAGTTGGATTTTTGAGTTTTAAGTGAAGGACATTCTGGAGAATCACTTGGTCCCATTTTCTAAAATAAGGGTACAATAAATATTGTGTTTTTTAGTACTCACAATCCTGACATAAAAAAAACTAGTAGTAAAGAAAACCCCAAATTGTAAAAGATATCCCCGACCCGAGCTGCATTCTTTTTTAAATGAGAGTGCAAATGACCTTGGCTGATTTATTTCTGACAAGGGCAATCACCCAAGGGAAGTGAATGCTCCCTTGGGCCTCTTGAACGTGCAGGAAGCCCTCGCGGTGGCCATTAGAACCGAAGTTTAGGATAAATTAATACCAATAATTAATGTGTGATTTTTAATTTATATCATCATCCCTTCAAGTAAAACCCAGTATAGTCATTGGTAGGAACATGAAACTAACTACCTGGCACCCGAACACAATATATTTAAATATTTAAATCCAGTGCTGTGATATAAGTGACGCACTCAGGGCTCATACTTGCTTCTTAAAGTCCCTAAAATTAAACAAAATCCCAAAAAGTATCTTTTTTAATCTAAGGTTCCTAATGTCCCTAAAAGTAGATATATATTTTTAAAATAATTTATGTAAATTTGTATGATTTTTAGTATAAGGCTTTAGGCAAGTTGCTGAAATTCAGACCTGATGTCTTTAAAAATTGTTAAGTTTAAACCTTTCTTTCCTGGCACGATATTAAACTGACTTTTCGATGACGGAGACATTGAAACATTTTAGAAATAAGTTTTTGAAGTAAAGAATACGATGAATGACATAAAATACAAGGAAGTAACAAAAGTAGTTAAATCCTTTCTTCCATTGCCACCTGATAATGGCGATATTGAAAGAGGCTTTTCAAACATCTGGAAATTCTATTACATAGCAGACAGCTGCTATGGAAGAAAGAGCTTTGAATGATTGATTAAATAGCATATATGCCTTGAAGTTTTACGGCAGTAAACCTTCTTCGTGTTCCAATCATAAAATAGCTCATTGCCTTTGGAATAAATGCAAGAAAAGTATCATCAGTACTTAAAGGAAACCAAGCTGAGAGAAAAGAAACTTAAAGAAGATAAGGAGAGAGACAAGAAAGAGCAAAAGAGTAAATCTTAAGACTAAAAAGTGGAGAGAAGAAGAAGGTTTTTTGATTAAATGAAGAAAAACTGTGTTTTAAATAAAAAATAAGTCTAGAACAAAAGAACACAGTGGACAATCTTCATAAATCAGGCTACATCTGCGCTGGAAAGAAAAAGCTTTGAAGAACTGCATGTAGCTCATGGGCTATTGGAAGGATATTAAGTTTTAAAACCGAAACGAACAAGGCCAACAAATAAATATACACACAAGCAAATAGACGTGAAAAAAAAAATCTTCTCTAATGTTTGGTCGTTTAGTATGGCTAAAATAATCGACGAACTTAAAAATTGACTTAAAGTTAAAATACAAGCTAAAAATTTAACTTAAAGCGTTAATATGCATTTAAGAGAGCTAAATTTATTTATTTTAGTTTTGAATTGCTTGGTGGAGTGGTTCTTTTTCAAAAAATAAAACATTATTTTGAGTGACTTTGTTGTTCCTATAGTTTTATGAGGTCCCTATTTTGGTAATTTTTTTAAAAACCTGAAAATACCCTTAATTCCCTAAAATAGACCTGAATATAGTGTATGAACCCTGCACACGTGAATCCAGGGCGATAAGGTCGTATACTAACCCTATCAGGATCCGAACCAAGGACGCCGGGATGGATACGACCTCGTGCCGTAAGAAGGGTAGAATGTATAGGAAGTAATTTTACATTTTACAAACCAATTTGGTACGTTTGACCGGGATTTGAGCCCCAACCTCTAAGTTATTTGTAAACCATTGGAGACGAGCTTTGCATCTTTATTGGCTTGCCCACCTGTACGGACTAGTTTTACTTTCTCACATATACAAAGTATATATAAAATATTGTGTTAATGATAGTCATCTATCTCAAGATCTCGACAAAAAAAAACAACATACATTTTATGTGAATGCTAGGCCGATTCGTTTATAATGTATTTTCTGTCCTATCTTAAACGATAAAATAGGTAAAAATCTCGGTTGGGCACTGTTAAATAATACTTTCTGACTAAATATGTTTCACTGGAGGAGGTTGAGTGATTGTTTCGATTAATCGATTTGTTTCATCTTGTTTTTTTAAGTTCTTCTCTTCCATTTTTTAAACATATTTTAAACTAGTTTAGAATAGCTTATAAAAACACCTTTAATCTTATATCCACCATATCACTCTGTATATAAAAATTTTCAGAGATAAATAAAAAAAAAAGCGTTCAAACAAATCGTAAAGACAAAGTGTTATAAAATAACATCACACCTAATTCCTTCTGTCTTTTTTTTTTCTAACCAATCTTCTTTTTAAGCTATTCAGTGATTCACAATGTAATCGTGTTATTTATTAGCCTTTAAAACCGGCGAGATTAAGACGGAAAACGGAAAGAAAGATGGAATGGTTAGATAACTAGGGCGCAACACTGGATGCGCAGCAGCATCTGTTTGTTCGGTTACCCAACCCCTACTCCATCCCGCTTCATTTTACATCTCCCACCCCTCCTCTCAAACACGGGCGAGCTTTGAGGATACGAAAGATGTGATCCGCATGCGTGTATTGCTTTTCGCTACAAAACCTTTCCCCTCCCTACCTCCTACACCTGTTGAATGTGGTCCTCCTCCCCATTCAAAAACAACAGACAAGCTCTAACTTCACCTTACCCCCCTCCCCCTCTTCATTCTCTCACACCCACATAGACACATCGATTTTCAAACAAACTTCTCCCATTTGTCTGAGTTTATCTCATCCCTGCTATTCACGACGCGAAACACGTGACCGCACGTATGAAGTTGTCGAGTGGGAAGTGTGTGTGTGTGTGTGTGTGTGTGTGGTGGGTTTCTTTCAGCACGAAGGAAGGAAGTAAAACCACTACATTTTTTTTTGCAATATATGGAATTTTAAATTATTATTGTTATTATCACTCAACTCTGTGGTCTTGTGTTCAATTTCCTGACTACAGATACAGAAGTCCCAGGTTTGATTCTCGAAGCTACCAAAATTTATCTGTGAGGCAGAGGGTCTGGAATGGGATCAAACTCATCCTCGTGAGGCTAAATGAGGAGCTACATAAACAAATAAGTAGCAGCTCTGGTTTAGAAAACTGAGAGTAATGGGTGGAGGGGGTCGACTTGTGCTGACCACATGACACCCACTATTCGAAAATGTTAGTACAATCATCGCTAACGTCGGCGGTCGATCTCGCTTGTGGGCTGACCCTATGTAGTGTTTTTTATATTATTATTATTATTATTATTATTATCATCATCATTGCTTCTAACTCCCCGTCCGGAATATCCACGGTTAATCTCTCTAATGGGGCAGGCATGAGGAGGAATTGGAATCGTATTTACGCGTAGGGAAAGTCGGCAACCGTTTTGGCGGGGGAAAAACCCACCCTCAATATAGCTTACCTAGATTCGAACCCCGATCTACTTGTCGTCACCGACAATCTATAGGAGTTTGACGTTTAGTCCACGTGCCCACCGATGTGGGTACATTCGAGAAGCCTGACCAATGGGCTAAAAACGACAGTGACTGAATCTCGGTAATATCTTATGACCCACTACGGTGATTCCATGGTCTAAGGCACTACTCTCGCAATATACTAGATTGCAGATGACAGGGAGATCGAGGTTCGAACCCGGTTGGGTATACTGAGGATTTTTTTTTTCCTAAATGGTTTCCCACTCTTCTTCCACGCAAATGTGGGTAGATTACCTCTAAAATGTTTCCTTCCTCATCCCTACCTCATTAGAATAATTACATTGCAAATGTGTATAGTTTGAACAGGTAGTAAGATGAGGTGGTTAAAAAAGACGTGGTGGCAAAGAAAATTTATTATTATTATTATTATTTAGCACCGCGTCTTAATACCCGTTCGGGTTATACGCCTAAGTACTAATTACACTTCTAGATTAGGAATTGGGAAGGTTGAATTAAAGGAAATGAACCCGCATTTGCGTGGAGGGAGAGTGGAAACCCCTTTAAGAAAAAACACCCCCAGTTCACCCGACCGAGATTCGATCCTCGATCTCCCCGTCCTCAGCAGTCGAGCTCAACATTACTAGCGCGTTAGCCAACTACGCCATCGAGGCGGGTGTCAAAGAAAGGAAGCAG
>CABFVZ010000385.1:8720-35088 GCA_902151445.1 Timema monikensis
GGGGGGGGGGGGGTGAGTCAAGACTTATAACCCCAGCTGGATGTACTGAGGGTGGTTTTTCCCTAAAATGGTTTCCCATTCTCCCTCCACGAAAATGCGTGTACATGTCCTACAAATTCTACCTTCCTCATCCCTACCTCATTAACATACTGTAACTATAATATCTAGGTTACATATATATATATGCATATATACATACATATACAAACATATACTGTATATACAATCATATATAGATATATGTATATATATGTATGTACAATCATATATAAAAATATATATCAATTACATCCAAGTCTCGATTATCTTGCAGCTTGTACCAGCTACCTCCGGACGATATATATATATGTGTGTGTGTGTGTGTGTGTGTATCGCACGATCAGGTACTAGGACGCAGTGATTTAAATATATATGAAATTGTTGTAACAATTTTCTAGCCCATTGAAGATGTTTTCTTTGTTTTCCCCTATTTTTATAGGTTAAAAGGTGCAGTGATAGTGTGCTTGGGTACTCGGGACCACACTATCTGTCCACTAAGCATTCACTAATGTTCTCGCATACCGTCATAAGACACTGTAATGCGGTAGCCTTGGGTATTTAATAGAAAATAGTGGAACTGATATAGGGGAATGTGGTATAGGTGTATGTGTATGTATGTGTGTATGTATATATGTATGCTATGTATGTATTAATGATGTATGGATCCATGTTATATATGTGTGTGTATATATGCTAGTATACATATTGTTTTGACACACAGCTTTACAAATAATCGTATATACATATATTTGTTTTATTATATATATATGCAATAACCTTGCCATATATTGGAATGTTTATTTAAAACTAACATATCAGTGTTGAAACTAAGTGACTGAAAGAACTGGTCTAGCCTACTTGCTGTGATGAGTTAGTATTCATTAGGAAAGAACGCTGACAGCTCATAGCAACTTGTCACCGATGTGCTTACCAACTGGGCCGGATTGAACTATAAAGGGTTCTGATTTAAGACTATCGGGGCTAACAAGATCTACTCAGAGGCACTCACTCTGCCTGTCACATCGGGACCACGTGGACTGGAACATCGGGTCTCCGGGCACTTGTGCTAGAGGGCAACCGTCATTCCAATGGTACCGGGCTCATGTCTGTAAGGGGGTCGTGAGAGGTATTAGTCGAGCCAGTAGTTAAGTATTCATCACCAAGCCAGTTCTCTCACGAGCAAATACGTCAAGTTCTTAAATCTTTTCTTAACATCTTTTAACATCACATTTTTTATTAACTCGTAGTGCTATTAATAAACCAAAAAACAGGGCCATCGGTATAATTTCGAATCCAACCATATATTTTGCCACCATTCTCTACCCTTCTATGCAAGTTATCCTGACAGATTATATATATTTATTTAACATTTTTCCAAAAATCATTCATCAGTAAACTGCTATTAGATGAAATTTTGGTAAATATATATATATATAATTATAATTATTTATATTGTAAAAACACATAACAGATACCCATTTTGAACGAAATCGCTAGAGCCGTTTCTTAAAATATTCAATTTAAGAAAATTAATCACCTTAATTTGAGGGCTAGGGTCAAAATAGAAAATCTTCCTGAGGTATTGCCTTACACCATCTAAATATCAAGTTTAAACAAAATCCACGGAGAAAAGGTCAGTATTCAAGGAGGTCAAGGTATCGGTCATTCTAATAAAAAAAAAGTTTATATGAGCATGTGTCCTATTTGAAACTATTTCTGAAAGATCTATTTGAATGCACAGTATTTTGAATTTGGTCTGCAATACTGTCCTTCCCTTCTGTCGTAATGCATCACTGTCTGAAGCTTGCGTTTAGGCGTGAAGCGTCAGTTGGCTGTTGTGACAGTTGAAATTAGTATTAATATTACAAATATTCCATTATGTATACCTCATACAAATGTCTCGTTACACTAAATTTCAACTCCATACATTAATTACGTTACCTTAACAACGGTACGGGAAAAGCATAAAATATAAAATTTGAGCACTTATAAACTCTTGAACTGTAAAGATTTGAAATCATTGAATTACTATTTATATCTTATAATTATACACTTGTTAAAATTGTATAATACAATTTTTATGGTCAAATGACCTTAAAACGAACTCTTCACCTTGCTCTCTCGTGTTAGTTTTATATTTACATAAATTGCCAAACGAAGATTAACATTTTTGTCTGTTTCTTTTAGGATCCCTTAAAAGAAGAGGAGGTCGATTCGCTTTCATTGATTTCCGAAACGCAATCCCCCATCTTTGACCAATCATCATACCATTCCAAAAAAAGGGTACGGGAGATGTCCCCTGGCCCTAGCACGGAGGTGACTTGTTCTAAGAGTTCTGAAGAGGACGTGTTCGATCACGTGGGCAAGAACGTGGCTGCCAAACTGCGAGGGATGGATCGTACTCAGAGGATCATCGCAGAGAAGTTGATAAGTGACGTTCTGTACAGCGGACAGTTGGATCTGCTCAGCAAGGATGCTTGTTTGACCTTGAGCTCGACCTAGCTCATTGGTCCGGGTAGTTAATGTTTATACTCGAAAAACATGCCACCAAGTGGACAAAGGTACTAACAGGGTCTCAAAACGTTTTTCGGCCAGAGGCACATTCAAGACTTGAGAAGAAGACTATGGTGGGAACCAATAACTTGGTTCAATATACCTTTATATTTGGACATCAAATAATACAACAAATCAAAATGTTTTTACATTAAAGTGGGTTCACACGAAATGATTTTATTATTATTATTTCATTTATATAGCAATTATTATTGTCGATAACCATGGGGGTGTTGATTTTACTTGACAACCATATTCGAGGAGAAAAATTGATTATTTAAAAACGATATCATAAAAAGTACCCACTTCAGTGGCCAAATGGTCTAAGGCGCCACTCTTACGTTGTACTGGCCTGCTGATGACGGATAGATCGGGGGTATGAATCCCGGTCGGGTCTCCCGAGGGTGGATTTTTCCTAAATGGTTTCCAACTGTTATTCCATGCAAATGAGGGTAGATTGCCTCTTTAAACAATGTTTTCTTCTTCATCCCTAACACGTTAGAGTAATTATTATATACGCGTACAACCCGAATAGGTAGTAAGACGCGGTGATGAAAATAATCATAATTAGTTTTCATTCAATTCATTTAAAAAGTATAACATATTTAACTACTCGCCAATCAGCAATAAAATAAAAAATATTAGTTTACATTTAGATTGAGTGTTATCGTTGGGATTGCATTTCCCCCTCCCAATCTCTCATAGTTGGGAAAGTATGACGGTAAACTATTCCTGCTTGTAAACAATCGTCAAAGTGGGCATCTGTAGTTCCAGGTTTATAATTTGATTTCATGATGCCATGCTATAATAGTTGTGTCTCACTCCCATCACTAAAACGAAGCTGATGTGTTAACGGTAAGCTAGAGGCAAGGGATAGTAAGGCAAGGCAAGCCGCGACGCAGCGGGTATTCGCCCATTTAACGTGGCAAGTCATGGCATCGAATGACGTGCGCGCCTTTGTCTTCATTCCCGAGGCAATTCCCGAGTGCCAATTCTAAGATGGTGAGTGCAACATATCTGACAGTGAGCCAGAGTTTTTGTTAGCACTATGGGCCCAGGAGGAGGAAACGTGAGAGGTTTGAACGTGGTTCCATGAGATCAACACAGGGCGAGCTACCTGAACTCTCCCGAAGACGTACGGAATGTTTTGAATTAAATATTACCACACCTGTTCCTTCTCTTCCACCCACCATGGCAAGGTAACGCAAGGCACAGCGTTTCCATAAGTCTCAAGATTACTCTGACAAAGGGGCTTGCTGCGGCTTTCCACCCCTTGCCTGTAGTGGGAGTGCTTCCATTGGTTCATATTTATATTTGTCTAAAAAGGAATGCCAGGCCGCCACCATGGTTCGGATTCCACGTTAAACTGTAGGTCCTTCATTTCATCTCACATCACCCCTACCATTACACATTAGCGTAAGTGCGTATAACCCGAACGGGTAGTAAGACGCGGTGCTAATAATAATAATCTAAAAAGGAAATTTTCCGTGCGTCATAGCTTGCCGCCCTTTGCTTCTATTGGCCTTCCAGCTTAAGTACGCCCTTTTCTTAAATGAACAAGTTCAGTGACAGACGCACACAAATGGCCAGGCGGTGCCCGTACAGACTTTCAGCTGTTGCCTTAATCCGGACCAGCTTGACAGAAACGTCTAGCCAGCTTTAAGGGATTAAGTGATCTTGCTCACCTAACTCAGTTGAGGATTGAACCTGTAGGTCTAGAGTCTCACTGAGTCTAAGTATTGCTCACTTAGCTCAGACGAGGTTTGAACCTGTAGCTACAGAGTCTCACTGAGCCTAGGTATTGCTCACCTAGCTCAGTCGAGGATTGAACCTGTAGCTATAGAATCCCACTGGGTCTAGGTATTGCTCACTTAGCTCAGTCGAGGATTGAACCTGTAGCTCTAGAGTCTCACTGAGTCTAAGTATTGCTCACCTAGCTCAGTCGAGGATTGAACCTGTAGCTACAGAGTCTCACTGAGCCTAGGTATTGCTCACTTAGCTCAGTCAAGGATTGAACCTGTAGCTACAGAGTCTCACTGAGTCTAAGTATTGCTCACCTAGCTCAGTCAAGGATTGAACATGTAGCTATAGAATCCCACTGGGTCTAGGTATTGCTCACTTAGCTCAGCCGAGGATTGAACCTGTAGCTATAGAATCTCACTGAGCCTAGGTATTGCTCACCTAGCTCAGTCGAGGATTGAACCTGTAGCTACAGAGTCTCACTGAGCCTAAGTATTGCTCACTTAGCTCAGTCGAGGATTGAACCTGTAGCTATAGAATCCCACTGGGTCTAGGTATTGCTCACCTAGCTCAGTCGAGGATTGAACATGTAGCTATAGAATCCCACTGAGTCTAAGTATTGCTCACCTAGCTCAGTCGAGGATTGAACATGTAGCTATAGAATCCCACTGGGTCTAGGTATTGCTCACCTAATCACCTAGCTCAGTCGAGGATTGAACATGTAGCTATAGAGCCCCACTGGGTCTAAGTATTGCTCACCTAGCTCAGTCGAGGATTGAACCTGTAGCTCTAGAGTCCCACTGGGTCTAGGTATTGCTCACTTAGCTCAGACGAGGTTTGAACCTGTAGCTCTAGAATCCCACTGGGTCTAAGTATTGCTCACCTAGCTCAGTCAAGGTTTGAACCTGTAGCTCTAGAGCCCCACTGAGTCTAGGTATTGCACACCTAGCTCAGTCAAGGTTTGAACCTGTAGCTCTAGAGCCCCACTGAGTCTAGGTATTGCTCACCTAGCTCAGTCGAGGATTGAACCTGTAGCTCTAGAGTCCCACTGGGTCTAGGTATTGCTCACCTAGCTCAGTCAAGGTTTGAACCTGTAGCTCTAGAGCCCCACTGAGTCTAGGTATTGCTCACCTAGCTCAGTCAAGGTTTGAACCTGTAGCTCTAGAGTCTCACTGAGTCTAGGTATTGCTCACCTCAGTTTGTATGTAGAGTTCCATTGGGAGTACCACTGTTTCCTAATTATGTCTCATGTCCTTCACGCAATGAAGTACTGTGCATAGCGCACACAGTTAGGGGTTGCTAGGCAACCGCTGTTAACACTACCGGCTCTTGTTGTACACACGCTTGCACTCAAAATAGACCAGCAATTGCTCTATTACCAGGGCCTGGACTTTGATGATTTAAAAATGTTCAAAAAAGACCTATAAAATGATCTAAGAATAAAAACTTTAAATTTACAAAAAATTACCTAAAATATTAACAAAAACTTGTAATGACACGGGAAGGTGGCAGTAGGCCTAAAGCCAGTTGACCTAAAATCAGTTGGCCTTAAGTCATTTGGCCTAATGCCGGGATCACGATCGACTTAACGCTCACTTAAGGTTAACTTAACGTGACTTAACGTAAAGTTTCTCCTCGTGTTTTTAAATGGAAGCGATCACGATGCAGTTAACTCAACCTACACTTGAAGTTCACTTAACTTATTAATGTCCTGGGAGGTCTTTCACGTTAAGTGAACGTTACATGAAGGACATCACATGATCTAGCCAGCCAATCATTATGCGAGTGAGGGTACGGCCAAACTGAGCGAGTGAGTGAGCGCGTGAGCGACTAAAAATAAAATAGAACACATTGGTTGTAATGAGAGGTGGCCAGACTGGAGCGAGCAGGCAAGCTTGAAACATAAAACTGGTTCTATTTTCCAAGCACGCGTGCTCGAGCCGGTACAGTCTAGTTTACAGGCGTTAGGCAATATTATTGTATGTTGGTTCATTGAGTGCTAAGAAAGCTTCTCATTTTGACATTTTTATTACTATGGATAGGTTTAACACACTTGCTACTAACGGCCTAATTTAATTGGTAAGACCATAAACCATACCTATATGTATATATACGGTATATATATATATGTATGTAAAACTGATATGTTAAAATACTTTAATATTATAATCAAAATAGGCCTTCACAAATAAGAATCACCATTAACGTGGAGATAGGATGGGAAAACCACAACACTAAATCACTTGTCAAAAACCACCATCAGTTCACTGAGCCAAGATTCGAACCTTTGCCTCCTCGTAAAAAACTATCGAGAACTATTTGCTAATCACACGCTCGCTCGCCAGTTTGACCACGCAGTCGCTCACTCGCTCGCACGCTAATCAGTCTGGCTGAACACTAACATCTACAGGGCTATTTAGCAATTAATTTGTTGGTTTTATGACCCATTATAATATACAATATATTTCACAACTCATGGTATTATTAGGCTAAAATAGATTTAAGATTAAACTAGAATAGGAAAGCTAAATTCATCGAAAAAGTTTAGTGATAAATATATACATCGATAGAAAACAGTATTATATATGAGTGAACATTCACAGATCATAAACACTTTACAAATAGTACAACTCACAGATAAAAATACATACTCCAGAATGCAGATGTTTGGTTCGAGTTGATACGTTAAGTTACGTGAATCGTGATCACACACATGTTTTATTAAGTTAAGTGAACGCTACGTTAAGTTAAAGCTAAGTCGATCGTTATCCCAGCATAAAAGTCAATTGGCCTAAGGTCATTTGGCACACACTTTAGGTCAAATGAATCGAGGCCAAATGACTTTAGGCCTGCTGACGGCTACCCATACAAATGACTAAATCAAACACGCACTTTACAAATGGAAACAAACATATATATGTTCATGTTGTCTGGCTGGTTTCCCTACGTATGGATATGTATGTGGTGGTGCTTAAAGAAAAATGTACTATGTTAGTTATCACACCTAGGCAATATGGCAAGCATAACTTTGTCATTTGCAAATTAACAGTGTCTAATTCAATAGCTGGAGTCTTAATGGAATTTATTACTTTGTAAATTTCGTTTGAGGTTGCTAGGTAGACTAGGAAAAGAGAACTTATATCATTACTACACCTACAACTATTATTTGTATAATCATTTTTGTCACCACCACTGGCACTTTTATTCATATTTATGAATTTATATTTATTATGACCATTACCACTACATACTGACAGAAAGTAGTTATTTATGTCATCAAGATTTGAAGTTTTTCAGGAATGCACTTTTCATTACTAAGAATTACATTGAACCTTTATAGATATTTCCAAAGTTTCTTAGCATTATTAGATTATTCTTCTGCTAGGTTAGTGAAACAACATCTTACTTTTCCTTATCAAGTATTTTACCTGATTCCGGCAGTATTTATAAATTTCATAATCAATTTCAAGCTTTGATTTCAAAAAGTTCCTTTTTAATGTACTACGTTTAGCCATTGTATGTTTTATTTCCAACAAGAGTAGACTATTTTTGATTTTATTTTGAGGATTCTTTAAAGGTGCACTTTTGTCAATAATGCTAGTAATTATGCTGTTGAAAATTTCCACCGTCTCATCAGTAGTTTTGGCCCTCATTAATTCCTCCCACGAAACTACCTTTAAATCATAATATACAAAACATTCCAGAATAAAGTGTTTGAAGTCCCTAATAGTTTTCCAAGTTTTGATTGAAATTTGAGCAACTAGAACGTATGAACAGCACTTGATGTTGTGGTCAGTGAATCCTAAAAGATCATATTGGCCGACGTAAGAAACTTTGTTGGAGTTTTTTTTATTATTACCAGGTATATCAGTGGTGCGTACTTAATGTAAGATAAGATTAGATCAAAATAAATTAAGATTGTACAGTTATAGTTGATAAGTAAATAAGTAATTAAATGAAACAGTTAAAGCGATGTCTTATATAATAGATCCAAACAACTTGAATTAAAAATTAAATAAAATTAAATGAAAGATTAATTCAATTACAATTACATTTATTGATGAAATCCAAGCTTTGTTTGAATAGGACCAAATTATCAAAATCACAAATAATGTAGAACAATCAATAAAACCCGTCCCGGTGGCATAGTTAGCTAACGCGCTAGTCGTGTTGAGCTCGACTGCCGAGGACGGGGAGATCGAGGTTCGAATCTTGGTCAGGTGAACTGGGGGTGGTTTTCCACTCTCCCTCCACGCAAATGCGGGTTCACTTACTCTAAGTTCAACCTTACCAATCCCTAATCCATTAGCGTAATTAGTATTTAAGCGTATAACCCGGACGGGTAGTAAGACGCGGTGCTAAATAAATAAAAACAATCAATAAAAAATGCTGGCTACTAGATGTTAAATGTTAAGATATGGAAAACATAAAAACAAACTCTGTTATTGTTAAAATGAGAAACAACCTTACTTTACTATTTCTAGCTCTTCTTGGTGCGTGACCTTATCCTTATATTTGAGCACACCTGAACCAGGCTTAACATGAATTACGTCATCGATCGTCCACAAAGTACAGAGATCTCACTCAAAATCTACTGATAGTGGCCTTCATGAGTTTTAACCTCTCTGCAGTAATATATTATCATATTGTGGTACCTGTGCCCTTCAACAGTTTCTTCTTGCTAAATACTTCCCCCGTGACTCGGTAGCTGTTGAACTTCACTATTATCGGCCGGAAACACCCCCCCCACCTTATCCCAACACGCTGGCTTCTATCAATATCAGTGAGGGAAAGATCCAAACCAATTTTCCTCGCCGTTCAAAGGCCTAACACATCAGTTTTCTCTTTGGGAAACTGCTGAACACAAAAAAATCGGACGTCATTGATATTATTCGGATGCAACATCATTTCTTGTGCATCATTGTCGTAGTGATGCAATCTCCTCTGTCGACACAAGTTTGAGTTTGAGGTCTTCAACACTGCCGCCAAGTCCACCGTTCTTTGAAAACCTCAACTACTTTTTCTTGTGACTATTTCAGTTACAGCTTCAGCAATTTCCTCTAATAGCTTTGTGAACTTCAAGGAATCATCTAATTGCTTCTTGAACCACCAGATGAATACGGGAATAATCTTGTTCACCCATGGTTTCCCTCACTCTTTCAAGTACATCTAAAGCGTCAGTCGACCGTATTTTGGTTGAAGCTTTATTTGTAGAAAAAATAGTTTTATTAATTTAAACGTATAGCCAGTAAAATCACACAAACGTCAGACAATAGCTCAATTTATTATGTAAAATTTATTTTTAAAACCAGCGTAAGAAACACCTACTTTAACAATAAACAGAAAGCAAACATCACGTGCTCACAATAACAATATGTCCAGCTTTTATTATAAACGTCTTGTTAAAATTGTGCAGTACAATTTTGATGGTCGAATGACCTTTAATTTAAAATTTAAAAAATAGTTTTCCTACCCACAAGGTGTTAAGAGGTTTCTCACAAGAAAAAAATATTTAAAAGCATATAAGAATGACCCGCTTCAGTGGTCATGCAGACTGAGGAGTCATCCTTATCTGGTGATGGATAAACTAGAGTTTTTATCCTGGTCGGGTTTAATGATCTTTTTTCCCTTAATGATTTCTCCCTCTCCCTCCACCCCTCTCAATTTTATCTCTTATCCCAACACATATTCACACATATGAATAGCCCGGATGGTAGGTTAATATTTACAGCGTACTGTACTTTAAACGAGCTGTTGTTTCTGAACTAAACACCGATTTACTATTTTTCAACAGAAATTTTAAGTGGAAAGAACAGGGAAATGTATAGTCTGTTGATTTATGACCCGGAAAGGCCAGTTTTTATCAAAACCGCGTGACCGCTTTTAAAATAAACTAAAATGGCAAAAGAACATTTTGACCATAGGCTACGGAAAACAAAGGTGTACAAAAATAAATAACATAAACACACACACATTTATGTAAGGAGAGAAAAACTAAACCATAATTGGATGGGGAAAAATAATTATTTAAAATAAAACACTGATGTGATAGAAATACTACCAAAAATAAAATGAAAATAATAATAAAAAAGTAATAAAATGTGTCGTAAGTCATAAAGAAATGTCCAAGACCCTCGTAAAAAATACCATACAAACTTAGTTGAAGAAAGCAAAAAAATTAAAAAATAATATAATAAAAGAGATTTGAGTTTTATGAATCACTCTCCACCCTGAGTTCCATCCCTTTGTGATGTGGTAAATACATAAAGGGAAGTTAATGACGCGTCCATCTGCTCTTGTGACATTCTTTATAATGACCAGAATGACCAACCATGGAGGGACACAATCAATGAGTTCTGTAACAATACCTCATTCACTCCCCCTTCCCCCTTGGACCAGAACCAAGGGTTATACAGTCTTAGGTGTCAGGCTCACAATATACTTGTGATACAAAAACATTTCGTTACGTATATTATAGCCAAATAATATATTTCTTTTTAGGTGGAACACTTCTTTAAAAGAAGCTCAGTGAAACTGTTTCTTGAAAGATTTGTTCCAAACTATTGTATAATACACTGTATGAAAAAGTATGGACGATTATTTCATACGTGACCTGGTGATCTAGGGGTAAAGTGTCGGACTTCTGTTCTGGGGCCCCGGGGTTCAATCCTCGGTCCCGGCACAGATTTATCTGATTACCAAACCCTTCCTTCACCTCTGACAAGAAGTGTATTAATCACAACTTGTGAATGTGGGGAATGACAGGCCTCCACCGTGGTTCGGATTCCACGTTAAACGGCAGGTCCTCCATTTCATCTCACAATCACCCTACCATCACACATTAGCGTAAGTGCGTATAACCCGAACGGGTAGTAAGACGCGGTGCTAATAATAATAATAATAATAATAATTATTATTATTATTATTATTATTGTTATTATTATTATTTCGTACAATTTATTTAAAATATGGTCAAATGGGTTTCACTGATTTCATTCCACTATTTTCTACTGAAGATTCTACAGGTTACCGCTCCACGGGACATCTTTTACTGCTGTATTACCGACAAAAGTTTAGCGTTTTCCGTGGGGTGAGACGAAATTTTCAAGAAAACATATCAAAACTGAGATTTTTCTTATAATAATGGCCATTATGAAGCATCAAACCGTTAAAACAACCTTCAATCAACTTGGCATTTTCTGCTGTGACTTGTAACACAACGCGCCGTAGTTTCACAGAAAGTCCTTGTCCAAATCCATCATTACGGGCTTATTATACGGCCTTAATCGTCCTCAATAATCGCGGGTAGCTTAAGATCAGACGATAAATACAATTTTACTGTACAATTTTAACAAGTATTCATTTATAAGCTATAAATAGTAATTCAATTATTTCAAATCATTACGGTTCACGAGGTATAAGGGGTCAAACTTGTTATTTTATTCTTTGTGCTTACCATGGTTAAGGTAAAGTATTTTATTATTATTAATTATTAGCACCGCGTCTTACTACCCGTTCGGGTTGTACGCACTTACGCTAATGTGTAATGGTAGGGTGATTGTGAAGATGAAATGAAGGACCTACAGTTTAGCATGGGATCCGAACCACGGTGGAGGCCTGGCATTCCCCACATTCACAAGATATCTTGTCAGAGGTGAAGGAAGGGTTTGGTAATCAGATAAATCTGTGCCGGGACCGAGGATTGAACCCCGGACCCCAGCACAGAAGTCTGACACTTTAGCCCTAGACCACCAGGTCACCGACGTAAAGTATTTTATTTACACCGCTTATAACTAATCGTTAAAGTTAAACGCCTATGTACTAATTATTCTAAAGAGTTAGGGATCAGATAGAATGAATTGTAGAGGAATTGTACTAGTATTTTCATGGAAGGTATAAAACCATCTAGGGAAAACCACTCTTAGCACACCCAACCAGGATCGAGCCGTGATCTCCCCGTCATCGGCAGTCTAGTCTATTGCGAGATTGACGTCTTAAACCATGTGGCCACCAAAGTGGGTTAAAGTAATTAATTTAGGATTTTAGTAGGATAACTAAATAGTCAAATGAGGCTTACAGAGTGAAATATTCAAACTATTAATATCATCAACATTTTAGAAAACATAATTGATCTTTCGTAAGGAGTGAGTGAATATAATATATAAGTCAAGACTTAGATATATTATATTATATTAATATCATGGGAAAATATAGTATCAATATATCAATATTATTAACAATAGCATTGATAATATTATAACTATTCGATTGAAATATCTATACAATTAATATTACTACTATTATCAATATAACAAATATGTCATTCTATGCATCTCATATGAATATCTGGATATACTAAATTTCAGCTCCATACATTAATTACTTTACCTTAACAATGACATGCAAAAAGTACAAAATAGCAAGTTTGACCCTTTAAACTCGTGAACGGCAAGATTTGAAATAATTGAATCACCATTTCTACCTGATTACGTGTTAAACTTGTTAAAATTGTGCAATAAAATGTTGATGAACGAATGACCTTAAATGTTGACGACTTATTAAATTATACTATAACATTAAGTCCGGGCACCAGGTAGTTAGGTATCCTACCAATGAGCTATCACATATTAAATAAATATTACATTAATTAATCTAGATTTTAACTGATCATAATATAAAAGAGGATCTAAACGATAATAGTTAACGAGGAGACTGCCTCAACTTCGTTCTTGTTAGTAATAAAAACACAGCCGGAGTGCACCCACACCATGTGACGACTAAGAACATGGTGTTCCTTCTGATTTGAGTCAATGACAATTATACCCACGGCCTTCTAGGAAGGGTCACGCCATTAGAATTCCACCTCACACAATTTTATCTTTGCAAGTATATAAAAAACATTTCGTTTGCTACTTCCACTGGCCCTAAGAAAACAGTGTAAAAAGCACAATATAAAACGGGAGGGGGATATCTTTGTAAGCCATATCTTTCAGAACAGTGTACAAAGACGGGAGGGGGATATCCTTGAAAGCCATGTCTTTCAAAATAGTGTACAAAGCACATTATAAAACGGGAGGGGAATATCCTTTAAAGCCATTTCTTTCAAAACAGTGTACAAAGCACATTATAAAACGGGAGGGGGATATCCTTGAAAGCCATGTCTTTCAAAACAGTGTACAAAGCACAATATAAAACGGAAGAGGGATATCCTTGAACGCCATGTCTTTCAAAACAGTGTACAAAGCATAATATAAAACGGGAGGGGGATATCCTTTAAAGCCATTTCTTTCAAAACAGTGTACAAAGCACAATGTAAATCGGGAGGGGGATATCCTTAAAAGCCATGTCTTTCAAAACAGTGTACAAAGCACAATATAAAACGGGAGGGGGATATCCTTGAAAGCCACGTCTTTCAAAACAGTGCACAAAGCACAATATAAAACGGGAGGGGGATATTCTTGAAAACTATGCCTTTCAAAACAGTGTACAAAGCACAATATAAATCGGGAGAGGGATATCCTTGAACGCCATGTCTTTCAAAACAGTGCACAAAGCACAATATAAAACGGGAGGGGGATATCCTTTAAAGCCATTTCTTTCAAAACAGTGCACAAAGCACAATATAAAACGGGAGGGGGATATCCTTGAAAACTATGCCTTTCAAAACAGTTTTTAATGGCAGGATCATAAACGACCAACATTTTCCCCCTAGTCATGCAAGTCTTACTATCCCGGTTTGAGAAAGTGAAGGCCCAAATTTTGATTTAGAAAGTTAAATAATGCATCTGTGTAAAGTTTCCGACCCTATTAGAAACTACTTTAATTGTTGGAGGAAGACTACATTTATGTTCATACCTTTTACTCTCAGAAGTGTGACATTTTATGTTTATTTATTTAAGGTGTTTTTTTTAGCACCTCGTATTATTACCCGTTCAGTTCCCACGCTTATGTACTGATTACGCTAATGATTTTAGGGACTGGGAAGACTATATTTAGAGGAGAATTACTCGCACATGTGTGGAAAGCCATTTTGGAACACCCCTAAGTACATCCAACCAAGATTTGAACCTCGATCTCCCGGTCATCGGCAGTCTAGTCTACTACGAGAGTAGCGTGCTAGACCATGCGAGTTTCTATGTGTGAGAACGAAAGGGCCTACCAATTTTGCTGGGAAAGGTATTTTCACATACCCACCAAGGTTATTTTACATGCCACAAAGATATAGGACCGACGGCTTTACTTCCCCTCCTAAGGAAGTTGTGCTACGAATTTGTATAGCTCAAGAAAAATCCGTTGACCCTATCTGGGTTTGAACCCATGAATATCGGGTACTGAGTCGAGCACTTTACCCCATGGCAGAGAGGTCAATGACATTTTATGTTGATCTTCGTTTGAATTAAGATAACTCTACTATTTAATAATATATATATATTTTAACCATAAAACTTTCAATGTAAGTGTTTAAAATCTATATTGATACGCACATACCTTCCACCTCCATTTTAGCGTGAGCCATATTTTAGGTGTTACCAAAAAGACTTATTAAATAATGCAGAATTTCTGGGCGTGTGAAAATATGCGTCTTTAAGAGCTCCAGTAGGCGTCTCTCTTAAATTAGTTTGTAAGTCATGGGTTTATTATATAGCCTTGTATTCAAAAAGTGCGCTCTAAACACACCAATAAAAGATAATTAAATAACAGTAAAGATGGGAACATCCTATCTCTTAAATTAACTAAACCACTTTCACTTCCCCAAATTAGCTTCGCTTTCACACCCCATTTCACCCTTTCCCAATAGCTGAGGTACTCACTCAATGAGGCTCTCTAACAAGACAGGGGATGGGAGAGGGGATGGGGAGGGTGGGTTCCGTTTAGTAGGTGAGGGATAGATTCAGGGGGTTGGGGTGAAAATCAATTGTCTTCTTTTAGCAACCGAGTGTTTTTTTCCCACCCCTTCTTCTGTCTCTCTTCTCTATTTTGGCAGTGTGTGTGTGTGTGTATGTGTGTGTGTGTATGTGTGTGTGTGCATGTGTGTTATCCTCCACACCTGTTGATGTAGACGTAGGAAAATATCCCCCCTTGGCCCCCGTAGAGACCCAAACAGTCCAGTGGTACAACCCTCCTCCTCTCAAACACCCCATTTCACTTCCATCCGGTACTTAAAGAGCAACAGGTCTGTGTTTAGCGGTCTGTCTTGCTCACTGATAAGACCTCCTCTGCTTCTTATTGTTCCCTGGTTATTGTTCTTATACCTCCCTCACCCACTTCGAAATAATACTACTATATATATATAATGCAACATTTTGCAAGGTATTTATGAATGAATTATAAATACACACCGATAAGTTACCAACCCAGCGGATAAAGTTGGCGGTTTCTAAGTAATAACATTAATTATATCTCCAGACGGATCGGTAGTGTTTTCTAACCATAGTAAATACGTATTTTATCTATCTCCTCATCCCTTCTTCCCAACAAAAAAAATACACCTTAAAATAAATAATAAATCAAATAATAGAAGATACCCACTCCCTCATTTACTTAATTGTACTACAGTAGTAGTGGCTTCTAGAGGTGAGATATGAAACTAATTTTTAAATTTCAAATAACAGTATTGACAATAATAATAATAATAATAATATTAATAATAATACCTGTATCAGTGTGCCAGAGTTTGAGTTCCAGCCGGGTGTATTAGGTGTATTTTCTAAATAAAAAACAGAATTTTAGATTTAATGTATTCTAGCTTTGAATTAATTTAATTTGTGTTTCCATCCATATTTAGCTCAATTATTATTGTTACTATATATTTAAAAATACTTTCTAGTTTCAATATTGAGTCATTATGTTATATTTCACATTAATCAATAGCATATTTTCGGATTATTTATTTAAATATTTCCGGGTTGGATCTCAAAACCTCGGAGAAGAGACAACGTTAAAAGTATAGGAAAGGATTGAAATTCAGACCTTTAGATTATATAATTTGTGCCGAATCTTTGTCTAAGAACATTTTTATAATTTAGTTATACAATTCCATCTTATTATGGTGTATCTGAATAAATTGTGGTATGTTGCAATGTAGTGCTATCGATACCACGTTTAATTGTAAAAGATTACTTGCTTTTAATTTATAAAATGTACTCTAATAGTATTAATTGGTTTTAACTATTCTGATTTCTCTACATTTATTACTTAATTTATAAAGTTTGATTTGTCTACTGTTGATATAAATATGAATATTTATCAAACATTGCTGCATTTTAATATTATATTTATTTATAAAAAATATTTTTACCTCTTTATTGCTTTCATTAAAAAAAGTTAAGTTAAAGTTATTAAAACCATATCTCTGAAATTATAATTTTATCACCACAATAATAAATATTTGCTGTAATTTTTATCGATTCTATTATATTAAATGTATTGTTTAAAATGGCTTTCATTTTTCTACCAGCTCTTATATAATAAAATTAATTGAGATCAGCGAAACAGTTTTTTTATATTTAAAACAGCAAATTAATGAAAAATAAGTACATTAAAATGCGAAAACTATTCAATTTATCTCAATTTTGCTATTGCCAAGTAAATAATGCAGAAAGCCTCTCACTTTGATTAGGTTTCTTGTTGGTGTGTTAATGTTAGCTGATATCCCGGTTGATCAGCCATGACATGGACTCTTTAAAACCCCGTCTCACCCACGGATAATACCTAACTTAGGTAGATACATTGCGTACATTGCTTTTGTTTTGTAAAGGTGACATTAAAAAAAAGCGTTCAAACCTAAGTTAAGCTGTGGTGGTGGAACAAAACGGCATATCCCTTGATGCAAATAATCCCCCCCCCCCTCGACTGGAATAACCCCCCAATTCCTTGGAATAAGATTCCCACTTCTACATTTATTACACTCCCTTCTGATTTTCTTGAATATTAAGCTGAAAAATGGCCTTGTATCAAACTCCAGATATCTTTAAGATCCAACCAATTTTCAAAAAATTCTAGGGAAGACAACTTCAAAATAATAGGCATCTAATTTCCCAAAAAAATTCCAGGTGAAAAACTCTATGATTATCTCTAGTGACATTAAAGTTTCACAAAATTTCTGGAGAAGGACGACTGCCAAGTGCATACAATTTTCTAACACTTGGAGAAGGAGGATCCTAAGGTCCTTTTTTGGTTTGGAGGATAACGCTCCGTACTCCCCCCCCCCCCTTTTTTTTTCTTTTTCTAACTGCCCTTCTATACAAATACGGTTATGCCACCATTAAGGTCGAGTAGTACAAAGAGAAGGTGTCCCGCACTCTGACCCTGATACCGGGCCCGTTTTGAGCAACTGAAATTACAACAAAATAGATAACTTATTCTTTTGACATTTGAAAGACCAAGATACTGAACCCAATTTCGCTGTTGTCAAGTGTTTAATGCATAGAACCGCACTTTGATATGTTTTCTGGTTTGAGCGTAGCAATAGCAATAATAATAATTTTTTTCTTCTTAAGTCAACAATCCGAAGGTTGCTTTGATGTGATTTCTATCCGTACATCGCTGGGCTAGATGGTTAGTGCTACCCGCACCATCTGGTAGAGATCTCATGTACTAGGAGAGTTCAGGAAGTGTGGCAGTTCCCCGTTGACTTCCACACTGAATATCTACGACCGAGCGAGAAGGAGCCTAGCAATATTGCCAGGAAAGGTGTTTCACATACCTTCCAGGGTTATTTTACATGACGCAATCGACATGGGACCGACGGCTTTACTTCCCCTCCAAAGGAAGTTATTCAACGGATTTTTATCGCTCAAGAAAAATCTGTTGACTTTAGCTGGGTTTGAACACATGACTTCCGAGGTCAACAATTGTTAATTATATTGATATTAATAATTTTGGTCAAAATAAAAAATCTACGGAAGGGACATAGAGTTTAATTTACTTATCCAGGTGATATCAACAATTCTTAAATATCTATCAAAGATGTTCTGAAATTTAATGGCAACTTTTTCTCTTAATTTAAAAATTATAGCTCTATGTTTTTACTGAAGCAATATTTTAGCTATTTTGGCAAACTCAAAAGTGTTGCTATACAAATTGCAAAAAAAAAAAAAGTTTCTTGCTTTCCCTACACTCCTACTGATGCAACCCGCTTCATAAAATAGCTTTGAATTTACCAATTAGACAACGTCGCTCTTGTTGGCATAAGACACCTCGGGGCCTGGACAATGGCCCGGATAAACTTACCCGCGGATTCAAATGAAAATGAGGGTCTCCAGCTAATTTCTGAAGGATGTAACATAAACAACCCATATAAATGTGGTCTATAGCAGTGGTCTTTAACCTGGGGTACGCATACCTCCAGGAATACGCGAAAACATATTAGGGGGTATGTAAAATTTAAAATCAATATGTAAAATTTAAAATGACTATACATAAATTAAAGAATATACTGAGCTTGCAAGGGCGTAGAAAGCTAATTTTTCTAGAGTGGCTCCACTCATGAGCGCAGAAATAGGGGTGTCGGAAGGATACAGAACCTCCCTCTGGAATTTGATTGACCCATTTTTTCATATATATACATATCAAGGCTTTTATTGTCTAAAACAAGACGGACGGCGCTAAAGGTATAGTAGAATTCTCTAACGGACCCCCCCCCCCCCCNTCCCCCATCCCACCCAAACCCTTTATATTTCTCCGCGTTTGGTACTGCTAGAAAATTGAACTATACCTTTATAAAATAAAAGTCCGTATATGCAGCCTCCTAATAGGGGTTAGTCGAATTTTAGGGGGTCTAGACCCCCATTTTCTACACCTTTGATGACTTACATTATGCACCAACATCTTGGGCGGTACAAAGTTGAAGATACATTATTATATCTGAGAGTATGTGAACAAAAGAGGTTGAATAACACTGTTATAGAATGAGTAGTGTTCTGGCCCGATGAGAGCTCCAGTTCCTATGACGAGTCATAACACTAACTACATACGGTTTACTAGAATTACCAATATAATTGACTTACATCGCTCATCACAACGTCAGGCCCGCAATGCATAACAGCTAGTATGTTTATGATGGTAAGTACACACGACAGGGATTCGAAACTCGATATTAGCTCCGCGTCGTGGTGTTTTACCGGGAGATCGGATTTCTAATTCCAATAAGGTGTTTCCCAGTATCTCTCTCTCTCTCCACGCATATGCGGGATTCCTTCATTGTCGTTACCCTCTTAGAGTAATTTTCATTGTTTCAAACTAAAAATAATTATGTTACCAAACCTATGTCTAATATAATTATTTGAGCTCGAGACCCATAACTGACCAAAGAGGGTGGCAGCCAATGGACCAAAATTCAAACCCCTGCAGTTTAGTATATTGCAAAAGTGCTGTCTTAGACCTGTAGTTCGCAAGTATTATTATTATTATTATTATTATTATTATTATTATTATTATTAGCACCGCGTCTTACTACCCGTTCGGGTTCTACGCACTTACGCTAATGTGTAATGGTAGGGTGATTGTGAAATGAAATGAAGGACCTACAGTTTAACGTGGAATCCGAACCACGGTGGAGGCCTGGCATAGTTCGCAAGTAATTATTCTAGAGTACTCTATAGTGAGACTACCTAAAGGCACTGATTTGAAATCCACGGTCTATAAACCATCCCAAAGATCACTGGTTCACCACTTGGCATGACGAAAATATATAATTTAAACGTGATAAATTCCCTTGTTTCAATTGCTGACAATCGAACCTAAGACATTTGTTTCCGTAAGAAGACTCACTACCCATTGATCTTAGGCATCAAATGTAAATTATTGTTCAAGTGACCCGTTTAATAAAGAATCCAAGAGGATTAATATATTTATAACTTCTTTATGGACAAATGGTGGCACATTTCCCCCACCCCACTGAAATTCTCTCATATTTATGGTCTATATATGTTTGATCTGTGACTTCACGCGTAGTTTTTTATGACTTTTTAATTCTAATGTAGGTACAGCGATTTTAAACTACCGTAAACTACTGTGATATAAAGCTTTTAATAACCGTGGTGATTGATGAACCAATTAAGTGTATTGCCAACCAAATTAATAATACGTTTAACGTACGTTTTTTACAACAATAGTATTATATTGGTTTTAAGTTATTAGCCTAATTTGAATGGAAAATCCACCCAAAGCCACCATTCTACCTCTACCATCCCCGCTAACTCGGGCATGTTCCTTCACTGCCTCTATTGACACTCTATGTTACAGGTCCCACCATGGTAGACAGATGGTGCACTTCCCTGAGAGTCGACCTCTGTGGTTACACTAGCTAATTGTTAAGTTAACCCACTTCGGTGTTGTAGTTGGCTAACGCACTCGATTAGTGTTGAGCTAGACTGCCGAAGACCGAGGTTCGAATCTCGCTCGGGTGAACTGGGGCATTTTTTCACTCTCCCTCTACGTAAATGCGGGTTCACTTCCTCTAAATTCAAACTTCCAAAATCCTAATCCATTAGCGTAATTAGTACTTAAGTATGTAACCCAAACGAGTAGTAAGACGCGGTGCTAAAATTTGTCGAGTTCGTGTGATCTATAAATAATATGTGTGCTAAATCACCAGGCAATTACGTTTGAGTTTCCATTTTAGAAACAGGTTTTGATAATAGTTATGGGAAGGTTGGGGTTTGATCCCAAATCAATTTTCATAAATTGTTTTCCACTTCCAGCTCTGGAAAATTGAGATCCATTCCCTTAGTAAATCTAATTTATTCAGCCTTTCTTCTTTCTTGTGATAAATATTAGACATGTAGAACACTGAGAGGCTATGTGAGTATTATAAATGGACATGATAAGTTTTACTAAATATCCAGGGTAAGCAAAACAAATCCACGCCATAGTATTCAATTTAAAAGATATATTATAGATTCCTTCATCAGTACCGAGCGTATTTAGGGAGGTTTTTCTAATATACTTTCCATTCTGCCTACGTGCAAATGTGGGTACACGTCATTTAATTTCGGCTTGAGGTTTAATTGGCTAATCTGTTTTGTGTAAATGTTATTTATTACGTCAACAAAATATAGTTTCAAGCATTAAATGATTTTTAAAATAAATGTTGTTGTTGTTGTTTAAATGCTATTTTGTTTTTGGTTGGCATTTAAAATATTGATTCAGGGTCCTCATAATTGTATTTGATATTACTTATGAATTCATGTAGAAGTTATATATTTTTTCGTCAAAATATATTTTCGAACATTAAATGATATTTAAAATAAATTCAAGTTCTTCAATTCAATATTACTTATGAATTAATGTAAGAGTTATAGATTACTTCGGGAAAATATTGGTGAGAACATTAAATGATATTAAAATAAAACTTATTTCTGCTGTTATAAGTGGCTCAAGGAATAAAACGTTTGTTTCTAAAACAATTAAATATTTTTTCACTTTATCCTTGGGTAGCAATCTACCGTTACAGAAGTTACAATTTATAAATTAATGTGTTAGATATTGTGTGTGTGTATGTGTGTGGAGAACCTTACCTTAAACCGATATTAGTTAAAATTATAAACCAATAATTAAGTAGTGAAACTGATTGAAATGATAATATTAATAGTATACTTGTTCCTCCTTTCTACGCATATCCTAGAGCTCAAATGAATATTTTTTGCTAAACTTATGTTAACTACACATGTGTAATCACTAAAGCTTAGCAATTACTATTCTGCGCTATTTAATATCTCATTCTGGCAATGTTGCCACGTGTATATTGCCATCTCCTTCCTTTATTTTATTCTTCAAGGATTTCCAACCAACATAATCTGAGGATTAAAAATAACATTTTCTTACTAGTTATTTTATCAACAAACAGCAAGTGATTGTTATTTTTTTTAAACATTCATAGCATAAAACAGAAACAACATAAAAGTGTTTTTAAATTACATACATCGATATTATTTGGGTCTTGTGAGCTGTACGAGTAATTAAGCGGAGGTCATCTGGAATGATTGGTTGAGGAGGTTGAAGTTCAAACACTGTCCTATTAAACTGAGGGTAATTCCAACTCTCCCTCCACACAAATTCGGGTACACTTACCTCTCATAAATACTTTCATTATTCCTACCCCATTATCATATTTAAATTATTGTATGAGTAGTAATAATTACCTTTATTAAATATGTAGATGTACGTGCTATCACAAGATATTGAAAAAGTCATAATTACCAATTTTATTCACTGTATGGTGCAAAATGAAAGTGATTAAGTAATGAATACATGTGAATATAAGTTTGGCTTATGATAATAATTTATATAGAGTTGTGCAAGATAATGTAAATCACGTATTGCAGAGTAATAGGTTACGTACGCTCTCCTTGAGTAGTAATCTACCGTCACAATTTATAAAATCAAAATGAACGTCTGTCTAACTGTGTGTGTGTGAACTTGCCACCTTACCTTAAGCCAAATTTAGTTAATTTATAGCCTATTTATATATTTATAGGTCTAATTATATTAACGATAAATCTGGTCGATCAGCTTTAACTGATTTTTGATTTCACCTTATTTTTCACTCTCGCAAATATGGGGTGCACTCAGCTATTGCAAGGAAGTTTTTGATTGGAAGACCATTCTAATATGCATTAGCGGTGCTAGAGATATCGAGATTCGAATTATTGAGGGCACGTCATCTAAATGTCAGGCTCATTTAATTCTGGTTGGGGGATGTTGAAATCAAATCCCTACCTGATAAACTGTTGGTAGTTGTCCCTGCAGGTAAAATGCTGGAACATTTTCTTAATCATCCCTACCACATTATCTTAGTTAATATATAGACGCTTAGCCAGAAAGTGTGCGTGTAACTCATCTAGTTATGATGGGGGAGGTCATGGGTTCGAATATCCACTGAGGTGTAATGTCACTAATTCTCACTAAATGATTTCCCGTGTAACTCATCTAGTTATGACGGGTGAGGTCGGGGTTTCAAATCCCCACTGAGGTGTACTGTCACTAGTTCTCACTAAATAGTTTCCCTCTCCCTCACTTCACGTAAACGCTGTAACGTCTCTACTTTACTCCTTCGCCAACAGTGGTCCATGTTGGTATGGTGGATACCTATATTCGCGCATGTCGATGGACGATACCATACTAACAATTTTATTAGACTTTTGTGAGGGGGATAGTGGCCCCTAAATGAGGATTATAAATCACCGTGAAGCTTCCGAGGCCCCTGATTGTGCATAATCAGAGCTATGTCAATGCTCTATAGTTGAGACATCAACATTTCTCTTCCCAATGTGTCCTACCCCCGGGAGATTTGACCCACGTGGAGGGATGGTGGAGTGAGGGGCAAAGTGAAAGTGGTCTTGCTGCAGCGAACCATTACCGGCTGCTCACACTCTACGCTAAACGGCCGTCGGGTGAGATTCGTCCTGCCTACATTTTATGGGACGTTGCGTGAGGAATACCTGACGCCATGGACTGCACGTCCCCCCTACCAATAAATAATTAAAAAACTACCACGAATAAACTTCAATGCCAGTCCCAATCCTAATCAGACATACGATCCAATGGGTACACATAAAAAACAAATGGGCACACATAAAAAACCAATCCGCGCTGTGATGAGCGATGTAGGGCAATTATAACGGTAATTCTAGCAAACAGGATGTAGTGAGTGCTATGACTCATCATAGGAACTGGAGTTCTCATCAGGCCAGAACACTACTAGAATGTATTGAATTAATAAATTGAAACCCACCCCGGTGACGTAGTTGGCTAACGCTCTAGTTTCATATAGAGCCAAACTGCCGAGGACGAGGAGATCAAGGTTCGAATCTCGTTCGGGTTAACTGGGGGCGGATTTTCCTAAATGGTTTTCCACCCTCCCTCCACGCATATGCGGGTTCACTTCCTTTATGTTCAACCTTCCCAATTCCTTGCCCATTAGCATAATCAGTACTTAAGAGGATAACCCAAACGGGTAGTAAGACGTGGTGTTAAGTATTAGTATAATAAATTGAACAGGTTAAATATAAATATATGCGTGGTATTTTCTAGACAGGCTGAATAATCTGTCATACGATCCTTCAGAGTGAAATACAATAGGGTCCCCGTATCCGCGGCTTACCACAGCCCAATTTTATTTATCTTTAATTAAATACATTTTTTTATAAGTCTCCAGCCACTCGCAAAGTGAGAATCGGCCGTACTATTAGCAGCACACACGCGTCTACTATGGACATTATGCTATCATATCACTGTCATAATATATTATTCCTATCATCATCATCATCATCATCACTAATGATTGTCACAACAAGAAGAAAGGAGAATAGTAAAGTACAATGTAATGTACAGTACACGTTGTTATTACTCGTATTATGTACTTTATTTAATGTTGGTAATGTCTTACTGTTAATCATTTATCAATTAAACGTTACCATATTTATGTATGTTACATGAATATCCCGTTATATAATAGTTCGATACTATCCGTGATTCATTTAGGAACGTATCACCTCTGGATATTCTCTCCTGGAACTTATGAAGGATTCCTATAGCTTCCAGAAAACTCACGTTTAAAAAATCTCCAAAAAAAAAAGCCTTGAAGACTGCACAAACACAGTCCTTGTGGCCATATTAAAATTTGAACTAACAGAAGAAATGTTTAGGGGCTGTGGTGATGTGAACAGGATGTGAACATCAAACTCTACTATAGTCAAATATTAGAGGACTAATTGCGTAGAGACAGTGATGTTAGGTAGTCTTAGGTCCAAGCTGAAATTTATAGTAACTAAGGTGGTTGAGTACAAAGCTAAGTTAACTTTATTATTAGCTGTTTCGGTGGCCACATGATCTAAGGCGTCACTCCCACACTATACTAGACTGCTTATGACAGGGAGATCAGGTTTTGAATCCCGGTTGGGTGTATTGAATGATCATCAACTCTAGCTCCACTCAAATGTGGGTACACTTCCTCTAAATTTTATATTCCTCATCCCTGGCACATTAATCAATTCATAATACGTAATTAGTACATGTACAGGTAGTAAGACACGGTGCTAAAATAAAAACTTAATTATTAAAGATGTGTTCTGTACATTTCACACATCTCTCGTGAAACCTGCATCAGTGGCCGCGTGGTCTAAGATGTCACCCTCGCATATACTAGACTGCCGTTGACAAGAAGGTCAAGATTCGAATACCAGTCGGGTGTATTGAGGGTGTTTTTCCGAAATGGTTTTCCACTCTCCCTTAACGCAAATACAGCTACTCTTCCTCCAAATTCAACCTTTATTCATCCCTTAGTGTAATTAGTAAGCCTACATATGCGTATAGCTTGGACATGTAGTAAAACGCAGTGCTAAAAAAAATCTCCCGTGAACACCTCCAACGAAGGGTGTTCGTTCTCTCACCTTCACTTGTTGCACGTATTGTATTGTTTCACCCAGGGGTTGGTATTTGGGGTGTGACTACGGATTGAGTTCATTATATTGCAGCTTTCACAAAAGGTACCAAACATCGGTGGTTTGGGTGTCAACATTTTAAATAACCTCAGGGGTATTTGGTCTATTAGAGAGCAATGCACTACCCTTTATTTATATTATTTAAAACGGATTCCATTCAAACGATTTTGTGATATGAGCGGTTTCATTAAATGGTATTCAGTGCAATGGAATCTAGAGTAGGAGCCCGGTAGAAAGATAGTTTTAGCACTCAATGCAAGGGTAGCTACAGTAAGAACATGGTAGTAAGAGTCTCTTAGTACTCATTGTAAGGGTAGCGACAGTAAGAACACGATAGGAAGAGTCTCCAAGCACTCAATGCAAGGGTAGCTACAGTAAGAACATGGTAGTAAGAGTCTCTTAGTACTCATTGTAAGGGTAGCGACAGTAAGAACATGATAGGAAGAGTCTCCAAGCACTCAATGCAAGGGTAGCTACAGTAAGAACATGGTAGTAAGAGTCTCTTAGTACTCATTGTAAGGGTAGCGACAGTAAGAACATGATAGGAAGAGTCTCCAAGCACTCAATGCAAGGGTAGCTACAGTAAGAACATG
>CABFVZ010000385.1:36230-55614 GCA_902151445.1 Timema monikensis
ATTTCATTTAAATTATATAGTATATTAAATGGCGCTTAAAGCACTTCTTCTTCTAAGAAGGCAAAAGCCACTGATCAGTGACGTCACGCACGTGACACCAGTCAAGTCAGTTTGACAGTATATATATTTCAAATAATAACTTCCTCTTCTCGAAGGTTCGAAGAGAGATTTTAAAATGTAACTTGAGTCATTTTCCGGCTCTAGAACCTCCCAGTAACACAGAGATGTTTTTGTCTTGTATTTTGTTTTTCTAAACTAAACCTTCTCTAAGCTTCCATGAGCAATGGATATATACAAAGAATGGTGCAACGTAAAGGCAGTTGGTGTCCAGAACTGACATAACTCACTTGGGCACTTGGCGTCCAGCAACACCTGTCCGCGCTCATACAATAGGCCGCGTATATATTTCAACAACATTATCTATTTTCACATTAAATAAACAGATTCAGAAATAAAAAACATGTCAAAATAATAAGTGTTTATTAATTATAATTCTTCAATTGGCGTCCATCGCGGCAGTAATATTCCAGAACATCTTAATTGGCGCACAACGTACAGACCCGTAATTCCAGAACATTACACAACAAAGCATATATAGAGAACAACACTAGAGGAATATAGGCCTGCGGTCCTCACTAATGACGGCTCCTGCTCCTGTTATATTGGCAACCAGCAAAGCATATATGGTGAGAAACACTAGAGGAATCTATGGTCCTCACTAATGACTGCTCCTTTTAACAACGAGGAGGCCCAATGACTAAATGATATTATAATAGTGGGAATTGATAAAAATAAAATTAAAATAAACTAATAAGTGCAAATTTAACTAAGAAATTCCACTTGGTGAAAGAGAAAAATTGTGGGTGATATCAAATGCACAAATGTTACATCTTCTTCGTTAGATGTAGGGAACGCGAAAAAAGCCAGTGTTTTTGCATTTTATATAAAAAACATTTTTTTTTGCCAAAATAAATCAAATATCGCTTCATATGGTGATATCAAAACTTGTTTAATATCTGTCAAGATAGTAGCGGCATTAGAGGAGAAACTTTTTAAATGAAGATAAAAAGTTGTCATTCAATTCCTGGACACACTTGACGGATATTCAACAACTGTTGAGGTTTGTCACCAGGACCCCTAATTTTGAAACTTGCGAAAATACTCGCTTGCGAGCTAACTCGCAACTTATGAACTCGCAAATCGCAGGCTGTACTGAAACAGAGCTAATTTTGAAAGGTTTCTACTGTCGTGCGAGTCGGTGTAGTGTTGTTTCGCTTGCGACTGAGTTTTCAATCCGACAACACTGTAAAACCATGACGTGCCGAAGGGTTGGGGCGATGGTATGCCACAACACGTCATTATACAAGATACGTAACTGAAAGTACACATTATTATTGTATTGATTACATCATATACAACGGTTAGTTTAGTTTCATTGGGAAACCATCTTCCAATTGTATACATCTAAACTGGTTGTCTCCAAATTTTCTCAAAGTTATATGACTAAAATAAAAACCGCTTCTCTGGAACAATCCAATTTAGCACACTTGGTTGCGCGCTTGAACCGAATTCGGACTTCCACGAGTTCAATCCGAACCTCGGAAAAATATTTTAATTTTTGTCTGAATTTAAATCACGTTTTCATAATTAGAATTCAGTAATATATTTTTTTATTTTCGCAACTATTTTTAAAACATAAATATACCCTAAAAGATTTTACTATGCGAATAATAATTAGCTTACTTAGCCTTATTTTAAAATGTGTACAAGCCTTATTTTAAAATGTGTGAACAATTTTATGTCATAAAACCCATTAATTTAATTTTTAAATAATCACCTACATACAAAATTTCAAAATTAATGTAGGCCTAGCGTTTTTATTTTAATACCTTTTTAAATTATTTTTAACGACTATTATGTTAGTCTACGTAGGCTCAAATACTTTGTGTATTTCTATAAAATATATTTAAAACATATTATATGCTTACTAATACGATCATTTAAAATTAAAGATTAAAGTCTGATAAATTTAAAAAAAAAAAAAACCTTAAGGATTTGAACACGCGAACCTTAGATCATGAGACGGTCACGTTACCGACTCACCCAAATTGACGATAGAGGAAATTGAAAAAATTAGAATATATAGTTTCGTTTTCACCCAAACAAATATTTGTATTGAAGGATTGCAAAAAGTGTACAAAGCAATCATATTCTTTTCTTCTGTAAACCTATTTTGTACAGTGATAGGTTTATTTCAACAAAATCACTCTCAGAAAGCTGCAACCGAAGAGGGGGATGGCATCCATTTTGTTATTTTACTGCCTATTCGATAGACAAGGCCTGTCTCGCACGGTGTGAGGCTGGCGAGTAGAATCCGCTCGCTATTCGATCGTGTGACGTCAGTTTTCGCAGCGCAGAAGTTTCAAAATTAGGGGTTTGCGAGATTGTGTGCGAGATGAGAGAAATACGCTAGCGAATCGCTACTCGCACGTTTCAAAATTAGAGGCCCAGGAGTTTGTTGCTTGAGCCCTTGTCCGTAACGCCTTTTGAAAAATTGGAGGCGTAAGCGCACGCCTAAAATAAACCGTAAGTGTACGCACCCGCAGGCGAGTCAAAGCCTTGATATTAGCAACTGAGGACGTATATGACGTTTATTTGTTTATCGGTCCTGTTTCAGAACTACTAGTATGAATAAATGTTTGTAGGATAGGTTAAGTTAGGTTAGGTTAGGTTAGGTTAGTCACTAACCTGAAAATAAGACCAAAATTAATTTTTTTTTAAAGGAGATAGCATAAACAAATTTTGTAAATACAAACACTTACCTTCCTTAGAATAATAATAAGAATTCATGTGAAGAAAACTAAATACTAAGTTTGTTCTGAAGAAATATTTAATTTAATTTTACCAAAATAGTGTTTTTTAAACTTTGATGCCATGTAACTATTCACACTTTCCATGTATATCTATATTTAATAAATACTCGCGTGAGCTGTAAGCTAAAATAAAACATCACAAACTTGTTTTTCTATTTTTAGTTTATTACGTTTTTTCAGTAGTCGGGTCTTTGGTTTTTTAGTTAACTATTTTTAAATAATCATTCGTATAGTTAACAAAGGTAGACTAATGGTTTCCATTGGTTATCTGTGTAATAAGTTTGTAATATATATAGTATGAAATCTAATTAAACGCGTCCATTAAAAAAAAGTTAATTATTTCTCATGTGACCCAAAACTGCTCAAAAACTGACACCAGAGTACAATATCTACTCAACTTAATTTAACAATTATTACTGATGGCCTCATTAATAATGTTGTCTTATGAAAAAGGGTCCCGAATAAAAAAAAAAGAAACTTCTGCAGGGAATATAGCTTTAATAATTGTATTACTGCATTTCATGGGCATAGCTTATCGACATCGTCCAATAACACGAATATAAAGAACACAATAAATCATAGAAATTATTGTATATTATTTAAATAGCAACTGAGTTTTACGGATCACGCTAGTTATTTTAGAGTGATTGTACCCGAAAGTTTCAAGAAATAATTTTCACTTTAGTTTAAAAGTTTAATGAGGTAAATAAAATGATTTAGATAAAATAAAATACCGAGAAACGAGTGTTTTCTTATTAAGAAAACATTTGGTTTCAGTACAATCTGCTTACTTTAAAGATTGGAATGTTACATTTCAACTTCATTTCATAAACACTAAACTATTATTCTGATGTGCATTGTCAGTTTGATAAAATCAGTTCCGAATGAAATTTCGATAAAATTAAATGTGAAATTGAACCTCCTCTGCTGAAGCGTTCTCTTCACTCTAGATAAAGTTGTTTTTTAAATTTATTTAGCACCACGTCTTACTAACCGTTCGGGTTATACGTTGGAAAATAATAAATTACAGACTCGTTATTCAGCCCGATTCTTTATTTTTTTGTCCTACAGCCCGTTCTGGCAATTCACATATATACAATAACTAAGTAGGGATTAAGCTTGCAGAATTTAAAACGTACCAGCATTTTCTTGAAGGGAGAGTGTAAACGATTTAGGAAAAAACACTCACAATATAACCGTCTTGGATTCGAACCCCGATCTCCTCATAGTTGGAAATCCAGTCTATGCCCTATACCAGTGATATTCAACATTTTTTGTTCACGTAGGATACCCCAAAATATAGTAAACATCCTCAACGTGTTACTTCCAAAGTCGTTAGTGTAATATGAGAGTTATACAAATTCAATAATCCACATATAAAAAATTCCACTCCCAGATCGCATGATATTACCTCCGAGTTTCTTGTGGCCAGCCCTAAATCTGCTCCTGATTGATTATTCAGGGCGTATCACAAAATAAAATATTATTTATATATCGATAATTGTGTGTACCTCCTAAGATATCTTAGAATACCCCAGGTTGAATACCATTTCCTCTGATCATAAAATCGTAGTTAAATCTATAAACAATATAATATAAGTTTCCTATGAGACAATGACCGGAAGCGTAGAGAACGAACTGTTCCCAGCCTGTAGCTCGTGATTCAGAGGGAGGATTGAAGGGCCCCAGAAGAGTGAGTCACCACCCAGTCTGAACAGAGCATAGGCTGTATGTCGAGGGAAGGAGGGAATAGAAGTGTGTGTGTGTCCCCCATAGCCCAAACAGACTCAAACGGTCGAGAGGGTCGTATTGTTCCCTCAGCTTGCAGCTGTCCGACCCTAGCCTTCCCTCCACATCAGGCGGGAGCGCGGAGCACCAAGATCGCCCTATCCCTCCAGCCTTGTCTTGGAGGATATATACAGGAGAGGAAACAGTAAAAACTTGGTAAGGCTAAAACCTAGAGAAGCTAACAGACCCAAGAAGATAATATAGACACGAGAGATAACAGTCAAAGCTTTGGCTGGTGTAGGCTTTGAGAAGCTAACGTTCCAAAGAAGATATAAACAAGAGAGGAAACAGTCAAAGATTTGATTGGTGTAAGCTTAAAGAAGCTAACGTTCCAAAGAAGATATAAACAAGAGAGGAAACAGTCAAAGTTTTGATTGATGGAAGCTTAAAGAAGCTAACGTTCCAAAGAAGATATAAACAAGAGAGGAAACAGTCAAAGTTTTGATTGGTGTAAGTTTAAAGAAGCTAACGTTCCAAAGAATATATAAACAAGAGAGGAAACAGTCAAAGTTTTGATTGGTGTAAGCTTTAAGATGCTAGCGTTCCAAAGAAGTTATAGACACGAGAGATAACGATCAAAGAGCTCTGATTGGAGTAAGCTTGAAGATGCTAACGGACCAAAGAGAAGAAACAGTCAGCTTTGATTGGTGCAAACGTGAAGAATTTTAAAAATGTTCATGATTTTGTTAGTAAGGAGTAATTAAGATAAAATACTTACGAAAGAAAACATTGAATTTTATAAATTATAATAACTTGATGTTTTGCGAGAACAGCTCCGCATCAAGTAGTCATGTAATATGTTGATAAATTAATATTAATAATAAGATAAAAATTTATTTATATCTAATGCTAACTAAGTCAACTTTAGAATATATTGATGATTAACAATAATTAAAAATAAAAAACTTAATTAAAACAATGTAATGATAAGGTTGGTAATTTAGTATGTTGTATTGATTTGGTAATTCTAGTTAGTCTATTGTTGTTGTTGTTTTTAAATTTTAATTGGCATAATTATATATAATTTGATTTTCTATACATTGAGGGTTGAACCATAATATGGTTTCATTGGTTTTACTCAATTTGACTTAGGTATTCAGGAACTTAAAGTATTTGCTTGCTTGGGAAGCATCCGTAATTTTAATAATGCTTATGACTTTGTTAGTAAGAGGTAATTAGGATTATATATTTAAGAAAGAAAACTCTGAATTTTATAAAATGATGTTTTGTGAGAACAGCTACGTATCAAGTAGTTACGTAAATAATATGTTGATTATCAATCTTATCAATACATTGTTTTCATTAGGGCTAAGTTTTCTATTTTTAATTATTGTAATAATCAATGTAGTCTATCGTTGACTTAATTATCATTAGATATAAATAAATTGTTATTGTGTTAATAATATTAAGTTATCAACATATTACATGACTCTACTTGATGCGGCGGAGATGTTCTCGTAAAATATCGTGTTATTATAATTTATAAAATTCAAAGTTTTCTTTTCTAAATATTTAAAATTGAAGAAGATAACATGCCAAATAGTTATAAGATAGGAAAGTCAAAGCATTGGTTGGTGCCAAGTTTAAGATGTTAACATACCAAAAAGGATGTAAAGGGAGAGAAAATGATAAAATTTTGATTGGTGCAAACTTGATGAAGCTAGTAGACCAAAGATGATATAGACAGAGAAGGTAGTTGTCTTGTTTGTAACTAGCAGACCAAAGAGTATATAGACATATGAGGTAATTGTCTTGTTTGGGGAAAACTTGATTAAACTGGTAGACAAAATATGATATAGACCCGCATGTAGCGAATTTGAGTTTGCTAACTCTCACAGAAAAATTATCTTTTTCCTGGTAGCGGGACCGTTGTTGTAACTTGATATTTACTGTATATCATTGGAAACATTCCACTTTGGGAATAATTCAGAGAGATAACACTGCCATCCAATACTCCCCTCCACACTTTTACTAACGATTCGAAGGGCTGTATTTAAGGCTTAGCCTACCCATAAATGCACGGTTATAAACAAAAAATAAAAAGTTTTTTAAAAAATATCTAATAATTCAACATTGTTGTTTTGTATTTATTTTAGTAACATATCTGGGCATATTTTATAATTCTTATGGAATTTTCAAACCATGCTAAAAATAGTTATTGAAATATTTTCGTTAAAATGTTTCCGTTTCGATGCATTTTAAATGGGAAAACAAAAAATTATTAATATATTTATTTATTTTATTTGTACAATTAAGCTTGAGTGTTTGTTTATAACATTTTATTTAATGCATAATTTCTTTTTCTTTTTAAACGTATTTTTAAATTTGGCTTGGCTTCAATAATCACGACGATATTGAGCTCTAACGACTCGCAAGTCGAAACTTTAGTAAGAATACATGGTTTTAAATACAACTTTTCCTTCTACAAATAGTTAGTTATCTTTGTTTATAATAGGTGCCTTAGTATGATCATTACCCATTTACAAGCTAGTATCGTTTTGCAAGCGTTGGCTAACCTGCTGTATCGGAATTCAGGCGGCAGTGGAGGGTTAAGCTAATCTCTGGTACCTTCTTGAGTCAAAGAAACATTAATACCATGTATGTTGGGATAAGAAGGGCCAATATCCAATTATGAAAATTTGCATGATTAAATATAAACATCTTAATATATTCAGTAACTAGAATACTCACAAAGTCTTTAACTGCTGTGTGAATAAATATAGTTGGTCCCTACTTACTTCAATGAGAGTATTACTCTAGTGATACATTATTTTCAAAAAAAAACCCACATGCTTCTCCATTCAGAAAGTTTTATGACATTAGCACTTATTTATCTGAGGCAGTAAAACATGTAAAATTCTTCAGTCTTATGTTACATTCTTCCACGGGTTTTCTCATTCTTGAGCACTACACGTTGTAATAATAAGTGTTAATATTCAGAGTATATGAAAACTACTTTACATTGAATTTTTAATTCACTATTATAATAAATATAAATAAACATTCCTGCTCATCATATCAAACAAAGTTATTTTAAATAAAATTGGGTCTAAATGTAATTTGGAGACGTTCTCATTATGATTATATCTACTATATTTATTTTACGGTCTAGGATTTGACTTTGGAATAAAATTATTTTTCAAAAAATTAATGAACGAAGTTTTTGGTACTCAAAGTGTGAATATGTTAATTTTATTTTATTAGCTTGCTAAATGTGATTACTTTTAATTTGAATCTGTTGCATTATCGCAGTTTTTGTGCGCTATTTTCAGAAGAAATGTATGGAATCCCGAACAATAAGTACACACGATGATTATTTTTATATAATTAATAAAATGTGACTATTTTTGCTTTCGAACAAGATCCAATGGCTTGTATAAATTATGAGGTGGAAAAGTATTTACACAATATTATTTTATTTTCTTGTGAATAACAAGTTGGTGAAGCATGGGTCGATGGAAGAAAGGGCGCACAAAGAAACTCAAAGATATAATTGATTATTTAACTGATTGTCGTAAAGGGCAAGTTTTGTTTAATGGTATCATATTACTGGCGTTTAGGCTATCTGTATTTGCTAATTTAAGTACAACGGATGAGTAGCGATATTATTTTATTTACTGTAGAAATAATATCAAAATTAAGATACAAATAAATATTTCTATATACCAATGTAGCGATTATTCTTATGTTTCAAGTACTTTTTCTAAAAAAGCTCTTAGCTGAAAGTAAATGTTACTAACACTCTGTAACGCACTTATAGTATGTTCAAAATCTCTTGTGCCTTGACCGAGTTCGTATCACGCTAGTACTAAGTAAATTTCAACCTTTTATTATTATTAGCACCGCGTCTTACTACCCGTTCGGGTTATACGCACTTACGCTAATGTGTAATGGTAGGGTGATTGTGAGATGAAATGAAGGACCTACAGTTTAACGTGGAATCCGAACCACGGTGGAGACCTGGCATTCCTCACATTCACAAGATGTCTTGTCAGAGGTGAAGGAAGGGTTTGGTAATCAGATAAATCTAATTTCAACCTTACAGGAAATCGAACTAGCAAATTTACTAGAGATTATTAATTTACGCAATCATTGCTCAGTCATAGGGCTTTAGCATTCTTGACTACGACATGGAGTCGATGATAAGTAAAATATATTTAAAACCATTAAATTTAATGAACTTTTGTGTTCCCAATGCCACAAAGTAAGTAAGTAGTTGATACCCAACAGCCTCTGTGGTATAGTGGTCAAATTTACTGACTTCAGGCCCCGAAGTCCCGGGTTTGATCCCCAGTGCTTCTAATTCTGTCTGCAAAGCAGTGGGTCTGAAACGGAACCAAAAACAACCTCGTGACGACAAATGAGGAGCTACTTGAATTAATAATTAGCACTTCAGTCTAGAAAACTGAGATAGAAGGCTGGAGGGTTTGTTGTGCTGACCACATGACACCCTCAACCCGAAAATGTTGGCACTATCTTCGCACAACATACGGCAGCCTCTTGATTGGTATAGCCTGCGTGCAGGCTGATACCATGGAGATATTACTCAAGTTAAAATCTACCAATAGGATAAAAAATTATTCCCAAAAACATTTATTTCTAGAAAATTGTGTAAATCCTATAGATGTTTGAAAACTGTAAGCATCGTATTAAATAACAGATACCCACTTCAGTGACCGAGTGGTCTAAGGCGTCACTCCAGTGTTAAATTGGCCTATGCGGCTTTATATTTAATAAATGTGTTTGTATTAAAATGGAAGCGTTAATTGAATAAGTCAAACTCCCACCTTATAAATTTTCTTCATCTTTCAAAACAGCTAACAGCAGCATCTTTTCTACCTCAGTACAATCATCTGAACTCAAACAAGACATTTTAGAGAACGCCATCATAACTAAACTTCACTGGAGCAGACCAGAAAGAAACAACACTGAATTCGGGAGGAAAAGCTCACGGTACGGTTGCTTAGCTTAGCAACGAGAGTGAAACTAAATTGACAAAATCATAGCAGAGGACAGCAGAACATAGCATAGCTTAGCTTAGCATTCTTAGTGTATCGGCCCTAACACTCACAATAAACTAGACTGCCAATGACAGGGAGATTAGGGATCAAATCCCGGTCGGATAAACTGAGGGGGATTTTCCAAAATGGTTTCCCACTTTCCCTCCACGCTAATTCAGGTACACTTCCTTTAAAATTCAACCTTTCTCATCCCTAACTTACTAGCGTATTTAGTACATATGAGCAAAAAAAAAAAAATCATGACGTTCGATTTTGTCGTCTGTCAGAGATTGAAGGGATTAATCTGTTTGTTTCATTGTTCTTATGTGCAAACGTATATATATATATATATACTAAAGTATTATATCTCATTAGGGTGCAGGTGAGCACGTGGTATTGCTTGCTGCTGACGGAGAAGATGGTATTCGAATCGCAGTCGTGCGTACTGAGGTGGTTTTCCCTTAATAGTTTCTCACTTCATCTTCACCAAAATATATGAGCACTACCTTTATTTATTCCGTTATAGTACCTACTATATTAGTGCAAATAGACAGATGGATCAGAAGGGTATTTATTTTTATTTTTAAAGAGTTATCAAATAAATTCAATGATTTAATTGGTGATAAAAGTTTTGAAAAAAAAAATGTAACTTCAGCTATGATGGTGCAATTGGTTTGTACTAATAGGTAGGAGTCTTACCTAAATATTAGGCATAAAAATAAAAATATACCATCGAAAAATCATGTTTGTACCTTTTAAATATTCAACACATCACCTTCAATCTACATATTATAAAATGCATGTGGTGTCTATGTGCCCTTCCAAGGCTTTTTCTACCACTTCCAATACCCTAGAGCAGGGGTCTCCAACTTAAAAGTACCTCAGGGCCACAATTGAACCCACGAGGTTAGTGGTGGGCCGCATCATAATCGGCTAGTTTTTATAATGTAAAGCAAAAACGAGAACAAGTATTTAAATGTGGATCAAATAAGAAGTGGTAATTTAAACATGTGTAAGAGCATACTTATTTTAAGATTTATTCTGGCAAGAGGTTAACCCACGCTTGTACATTTCCTTGGAAGTCAAGAAAGAGTGTTGAGTTGCCATCCTGCTGAGAATAGCATATATCTCATATCCTGTTGACGAGCGAGCACGGTGCGACCGATGGAACTTACTGGCTTCTTTCACTGATTTCCCACACAAAGCTCTAATACAATTTACACTATTTTGCCTAAGAAACCCAATAAATCTAGATTTTACCCCTAACATCTCTAGTGTGCCATCTGCCACAGTTATTGAAAGTTTATAAAACCCTCAAATTCCATCAATTGTATTTTTTCGCGGCATCATAGAGGACTTTTTCTTTTTTGGTTCTATGAAGAGCACATATATCAATTAATTCCTCTTTGGTGGAAACATATTCTTGAGTAAAACGTATGAATACCAATGGCTGACCCACATCAGTTTGATCAGTAGTTTCATCAAGACAAAGCGAAAAATAGGTACTTTTTTCAATCAATCCAAGAAATGATCTTTTTACTTGTTCTCCTATATCAATAACTTCTGATATTTTGTCACACATTTCTGTTTCAGTTCCTTCCTCAAATATGCAATCAAGATATTTCGAGATTCGGCTTCTCCTTTTTTCTTGGGAGGGTTCTAAGATGAAGCCTCCACATAACTCCTAGAAATCATTCAAGATATTACTGCCATTAACAAGGAAAAAATATATGTAGCAGAATATATTTGACGTTGAACGCAACACTAAACTTGCTTTAGGATGACTGTCACCATCTCCTTCTTTACCTTGTGAAGATGGGTCTAGATTCGGTCAGGATGTGCTATGGCCGAGGACAAGGAGAAGGTTATTGCGTATACTTGTGTGTGGGTTCATAATTGATGTTAAGCTTGGGTTTTAAATAGGTTTATTAGTACTACTATTATGGTAGTGATATTAAAAATAAAGAACAAAGATTATTCGAAAGCTTGTGACAAAACGAGGTGTTGCTAGGAATTCCCCATGTCCTGTCTGACTCATAGGTGATCCCTACATCGTTCCCGAACCCCGGTACCCTGGGCTCAAGCAGCAGCTATCAATATAAGTACTGATGAACCAGCGTCCCAGCCCGCGTAGTCCCGCAACGGGCAGAGTGCCCCCTGGACTTCGGTGTTGATTTTTCAGCCATGGTGGCTGAACCTCCTACCTTTTATCCGGGCTCTTGGCCTGGTTTTTGACTAAAGAATGCTGACAACACTTTTGTGGTCTACTCCTATAGTTTATTTGTTTATAGTCTAATCAAAACAACCCGCAACGATCGTTTTGTCATTCGCAATTCATAAGATACAATATTACACAAACTCGCTTTCCAATTTAGGCCATGCGGTTACAATGACATTGAATGATGCAAGTGTTATCTAGGCCAAACTGCTAATATAGGATGAGTCAACCACGATTCTGAACCATGCAATAGATGCAGTAAATCATTTGTTGCAGAATATAATATATTGAATAATCATTTCCCATTTGACAGAAAAGTTTTATTGTTGGGGGATTATTTCATATGACGTTAACCAACTCTTGAATAGCAACCGTCCAGACAAATATTAAATACTCTCAGTTTTGGAAGGAGTTTACAGTATCAAGTTAAATAATAATTTTCAAGAAATTTAAAGCAACTACCGTTATTGGCTAATACAATTGAGTGATGGAAAACTGAAAAATTACATCTTGAAATAAATTATTGCAGAAGTGCCAAGGGAAATATTGATATATGGCTCGGTAGTTCACAAAAGATCTTGAAATAGGCTGAGCCTAGTTGATATTTTGAAAGGCTGATCTGTACGAATTTTCACACATAAATGAAGAGGTATTTAGTCTTTTAGAAACAGAGGTCCATTGTCACATTATTGTGAACTCATTCGACTGTAAGGATGATCTGGTAAAAAAGTATCTATCCAGTAGAGTTTTTAAACACTTTGATACCGTCAGGAATACCACCACACAAGCTAAACTTAAAAATAGGCAGTATAATTATTATGCTCCTTGAGTACGTAAATACTAAACAAGGCCTATGTAATGGAACTGCCTAGCAGTGACAAAATTAGATGAATAGCTATAATACATGCAACCATTTTAACAGGTTTATCTCAAGTAAACTTATGTCTTTTACTGACGATTTGGTACCTGTAAACAGTGTCACTCTCTTTATTTCGAGACGGAGACAGTTCCCTGTTAAACGGGTGTTCTCAATTACTATTAGTTAGTTACAAGGTAAAACCTTGGACATAGTTGATATCTATCTGCTCAGTCTCGTGTTCATCCACGACAAATTGTACGTGAGTTTTTTGTATAAATATTTATAATTCATTTAATAAAAATAAAAATAATTTAGTTCATTCTCATTTTATCCATTCTTACGACAGAAAGATACTTTTTTTTTACAAGCAAACAAAGCCTAGAATTACATGGACTTATCAATTGAAGGTTAGGTTTTGTTTGGTTGGTTCGTATTTCAATCAACCTGTCGTAGACAGGCCTAAGAACTTGTTATATATAGCTTATAGTTTGTCAATATAACTATTGATATTATGTGTGTTTTATTTTATTTTTTGTAAGGTACTAATTATTTTATCTGTTTACCATATTTGGCGTGTTTCTAATTTTATGCGTTACCTAAATCCATTAAAAAAAACTTGTGGGTTCAAACTTCTCTACAATATTTTAATTGCGCGCGTGCTATTCTGGAACGACACTAACGCTTTATGGCTTCAAAGACTGTTTCCAGGAATTAAAGAGTATACAAAAGTGGTGAATTAACTTAAATTTTACTTATTTTTTACTTTTTCATCTGAAATTAATTTGGAATAAATTTATTTATTTTATTAATAGCATTGCAAAAACTGTTTGTTTTTTTAATATGCTTTCTCGTCTGCTTTAAATGAATAGTTTTGGTTCTATATGTACCTGAGGGGGTGCGAAGCAATACGTATGATTTCAAATTTCAGTACTAGAGTGAAGCACTTCCAATCGTGTGACATCAACAAAGTGGCTTCTATTTCTCACTCTAGAGTCTATATTGTAGCGATATACTGCAGTGATATCTTATGGGGAGTGGAGGCTCTTGGAATGTATCCAGGATCCAGGGGTGGTGGCACGGTTTGACGACACTTCACCGGTCAATTGCTTCTCCCTCCCCCACCCCGCAAAGTCCGTTTGACCAACTTGACACAATACTACATTGAAACGAGAGGATGTTATTCATCTGACGCTATGTAGTCAATTATAAGGTTGAGTGTGAGGGTAACAGCTACAAGTTGTACAATGACGTGGGTGTGGTATTATTTGTCAAATTATAATAATGTTGCATTTCTGTTCTTATATAATATGTTTACCAAATAAACAATGCTACGTTTAGAAACCATATTTGAGTCACGGTTGATTTAGAATTCAAATTAATAAAATTTAATCACGATTATGCCAAGTTGGATTAATCATCTAACAACCGGCCTCGCAGGGGTCAGAGCCCCGAATTGCTGACCTAGAGGTCCCGGGTCGGTTCCCAGCTGGTAGAGGTGGATTTTTCTCTGAAGGGGAATAGTTCACACTCTCATCAGGGTTTGGTTAATTATGCTTAAGTTGGGTTAAGATTTTCGTTGGTTTCACCCCGTCATAGTCACTACCATCGTCCTCTCATATCATCGGGACATGGGAAGAGCCTCCGTGAAAAGGATGTACGATTAGTACATTCGGGCGTCCCCTGGTCAACGGTACATTAGTACTGGCTAATATTTGCACAAACTTAGCTACAGATTGATGTAGCACAGACACGCCATTATTATTATTAATAATAATAATAATAATAATAAATAATAATAATAATAAATTCAGCCATTTCAAAGCAAGTCACGATTAGTAAACTAACTGATGAGCTCACGGGCAAAGGCGTCAGTATCGTCTTGTCAGATTTACCGATGACGGGGAGGTCTGAGTTTGCATCTCGAATGCATGTGCTGTGTTTTTTAGATAGGGCCAAGTTACAGATCAATCATGGTCGGAAGGGTGATTGGTATTTGTCAGCTAGCCAGAGGTTCCCTATTGCAAACATTGACTTAAAGTTACTAATGTCAACCTATTAGGAAATAGTTATTATTTGCTTACTAATATTATATTATAAATAAAAAGTTTTATCAAACGATTCTAATAATACTTCCCTAAGGCTTACTGTATGATTGGTCTTTCGTAACTTATTGAAGAAACAATACATATTAATAAACTTTTTTTTTGTTGCGGTTGTGGCAACAAGAGATATTATAGTACATGAAATAAGTAACTAAAATATTATATTAACGCTTGCACCTTGTTATAACCAGACATTATCAGACATTGGGAAACTGTTATTATTTCACTAAGCCCATTCAACGCATTAATAATTTACTGTAAACTGAATAATACTTAGCACCGCGTCTTACTACCCGTTATACACTTTGTATACTGAGTAGCTACTAAATGGCGTATCTGATGTTCTTGATAAACAACTAACAGAATTTGAAAGTAATATTTCAACAAATCAAGTTCATCAATAATGGCTAAGTAATTTTAACTAAACAGTTTCAATTGGATTTTTAATAAATATTCAATTAATCGTTACTGTTTTGAATTTTATTGTTATTATATTCCATTATTTCAATAGATCAAGTTAATCAATTAATAATGGTTAAGTAATTTTAACTAAACAGTTTCAATTGTATTTTTAATAAATATTCAATTAATCGTTACTGTTTTGAATTTTATTGTTATTATATTCCATTATTTCAATAGATCAAGTTAATCAATCAATAATGGTTAAGTAATTATAACTAAATAGTTTCAATTGGATTTTTAATAAATATTCAAGTAATCGTTACTGATTTGAATTTTATTGTTATTATATTCCTTGGTGGGTCGTTGAAAACCACTATTCTGAATAATTATTTGTATAGTGTCGTGTTTGAGGGGAACTGGGGATGAGTTTATAGAACCTAGTGGGCGATGGACCTAAAAAGTTTGGGAATCACTGGTATAGATGATGAAAATAAGGAGGAAACGAAACAAAATAAAACTAGAAAAAAAGGGGGGAATGATTTCAGTTGGGGGGAAACTACTTTCAGGAATTGGGGTGTACCCCTCTCTTCCCCCTCTCAGATTCTACCCCACTGTATAGTTTGTCATCAGTCTACATAAATCCACGTAATTTAGGACACAGGGTGTGTCCAAGAGTCTTAGAACATTGAGAATAAGGACATGGAGCGGCGAAGTATGAAAACAAGTCTTTTGGCGCTACATACAAGCTTTCTGTCAATAGCAGGGTTTGGCTCTAGAAAATTATTTTGGCAACATTTTATTATTAGCTACATTCAAGAATATATTTAAATATTATTGCTTTATCGGGCACTGGGTACGTCTGTGTGTCTGGTACTTGGGACCTTTTGGGTTCCATATCTTGTGTCATAAAGAGAATTACCTCTTGTATGCGAATAGCCCGAACGGATATGAGACGGTTATTTTTTCTTTTTTTGAAACTCCAACAAGCTGGACACACAGGGAGAGTAGTGTTAATATTCTAAAATAAATAAAAGAGAAAATAATCTTACTGAGGATAGAGAGAAAGAGGAAAACGAAGCTTCTTGAGTACATATCAAGACATGACACCTTTCTCCAGAATATATTTGAAGGCAAGACGTTAGGGGAAAATATCTAGAGGAAAACCCAGGTTGTCCTACCTCAAGAACACCATCAGGGAGATGGGATATATTTCATATACTGACACGAAGAGGATCACACAGGAATGAATTGCGTGGATACTCTGGGCAACACTTTTCTTGGCTTCAAACTGAAAAAAAACTCTTAATTTTAATTCTTCTAATCCAGTTTTTAATAAATTATTTAAAAAAACAGTCAAAAATTTAAAATTCCAGTTTCGAGGTGCACATGTCTGTGTACAGGGGCTACTAATTAAAAAAATGTATGACCTATGACCTCTGGGTGTGGTAGACATCACGCAATGCTCATGACAGACAGACAAACAAACAAACAAACAAACTCATTTTATTTGTATGAATACATTTTCACTAATATTTGGTATGAATGACTGTCACTCGAAATCCCTTGATTTCTGTGCCCAGGTGTATTTATCAACATATATTTGAATACATATTTTATTTAGTTAGAAAGCCGTAAGATATTGATAAAATGATAAATTGTAATTAGGAGTTCATTATTAGTGGGAATATTATAGTGGGAGTATTATAGTTTAAAAGTTTCTATCTCAATAACCCACTTTTTGTACCACGTTTTACTAACCGTCCAGGCTGTTCGTATTTAATTACATTAATAAAAGGACTTAATCTTTTTGAAATAATCCCTCCACATTAGTATAGAAATAAAGAGGGAAACTATTTAGGAAAAACCATCTTCAATACACCCAGTCGGAACTCTACAGTATAACCCAAACTTTACCGACTTCCAAAACCCCAAATTAGGGATGTGAAATAAAGTATCGATACTTTACTTATATCAATATTTTCCTTTCGATACTAGTATTTTCTTACACGATACTTTTTTACAATAGTGTTACTGATATTAATACTCACACTCCGGTATCGGATCGGTATCGAAAGAAACACCTTTTGTGTTATCTTCACTTATGCTGGTATTGAATGTTTATTAGGGTTCGGCCAGACTGACAAGCGTGCGAGCGAGCACGCAAGCGACTGGGTGGCCAAACTGGCGAGCGCGCGAGCGAGCGCGTAATTAGCGGACCCTAGTTAGATTATTATTAGCACCGCGTCTTACTACCCGTTCGGGTTATACGCACTTACGCTAATGTGTAATGGTAGGGTTATTGTGAGATGAAATGAAGGACCTACAGTTTAACGTGGAATCCGAACCACGGTGGCGGCCTGGCATTCCCCACATTCACAAGATGTCTTGTCAGAGGTGAAGGAAGGGTTTGGAAATAAGATAAATCTGTGCCGGGACCGAGGATTGAACCCCGGCTGCCAGCACAGAAGTCTGACACCTTACCCCTAGACCACTAGGTCACCGCCCCCCCCACCCCCCCTAGTTAGAGAAGATGTATCTGTCAAACACACTTAGTACATCTCTGCTCCTCGAAAATTCTTACAGAAAATATTGTGTATTTATAAAAAAGAAAAAAGTAGAAGTGCATCCAATTAATAAATTGAGAAATGTGTATGGTACTGTACTGAAGTGTTTTAAAATCAGATTTGCCGCACCAGTGGCGGAATGGTGCGTTGCACTCGATAGCTTTTGACTAGGAAGCAAAGGTTCGAATCTTGGCTCAGTGAACTGAAGGTGATTTTTAAAACTTATTTATTGTTGTGGTTTTTTCATACTCTCTCCAAACTAATGGTGATTCTTATTTGTAAAGGCCTACTTTGATTATAATATTGAAGTATTTTAACATATCGGGTTTACATATATACATTATATTATTTATGGTCTTACCAATTAAATTAGGCCATTATTATTATTATTATTATTATTATTATTAGCACCGCGTCTTACTACCCGTTCGGGTTATACGCACTTACGCTAATGTGTAATGGTAGGGTGATTGTGAGATGAAATGAAGGACCTACAGTTTAACGTGGAATCCGAACCACGGTGGAGGCCTGGCATTCCCCACATTCACAAGATGTCTTGTCAGAGGTGAAGGAAGGGTTTGGTAATCAGATAAATCTGTGCCGGGACCGAGGATTGAACCCCGGCCGCCAGCACAGAAGTCTGACACCTTACCCCTAGACCACCAGGTCACCTAGCCATTAATAGCAAGTGTGTTAAACCTATCACTGATAGAAAAAAGTCAAATATCATGTCAAAATGAGAAGTTTCCCCAGCACTCAATGAACCAACATACAATAATATTGCCTAGCGCCTGTAAACTAGACTGTACCGGGTCGAGCGCGCGCTCTTGAAAAATAGAACCAGTTCTATCTTTCAAGCGCGCGCGCTCGCTCGCTCCAGTGTGACCACCCCCCATTACAACCAATGTGTTCTATTTTATATTTTAGTCGCTCGCGCGCTCAGTCTGGCCGTACCCTTAGGGCGGACTGTGAAGGAAGAACAAATTACACTATTTCTCAATTTTTCACTAAATATTCTGCATGACAAGCAAGAATAACTCTAGCTGGTATGGTAAAACCTTTTATATATCCACCAAACATTATTATTATTAGCACCGTGTCTTACTACCCATTCGGTCTATACGCACTCTACCAAACAATACCATCTATCATAACTTCCAAGTTTCAACACATAACATAGACGCGATAGACCTAAGTATACTATAATATGATTAAATCATTATAATTTTCAAGGCTTAAATACACATGAAAATACAATTATGATGCATAAGTTGAAATTATTATTACTAGATTAAAAAAAAAAATTTTTAGATTAAAATTTCGATACCTATACTTACTGTTATCGATACATTCCTTTCGATACTAGTACGGTATCGATGCTTTTCTTTCGATACCACATCCTTACCCCGACTTGACAAACTACACGTTTAGTTTACGGGCTCACAGATGCACGTCTAGTTATATTCCGTTCATGATAGGTTTTTACCTGGATGACAGTTCGAAAATCATATGTTTAGGTTTTAGGTTGCCAACACTTGTAAAAGATCACAGTTTTGTTATAAATGTAAAGATCTTTAA
>CABFVZ010000385.1:63675-86534 GCA_902151445.1 Timema monikensis
GTGAAAGAAGTGACGTGGCTTCACAACCGATCAAAGTATCCTTCCACACCAACAAAAACAGATGGATCACGGAAACCGTAGATGGCGCTAGCTACCGGACCGGTCCTACGGAAAAAGCATACGTTTGGAAATGTCAGTTTTCTTGAGAACGAGTGAAATTTTTATGCCAATATTTTCAACACCTTTTTTAAAATAATGTATCAATATTTATTAATTGTTACATTTTTTTTGTATGAAGCTGGCAGTTTTCCATTAAAAAATGTCGATTTTATCGATATTAGATCACTATTAAAATAATAAAAGAGGTGTGTATACAAAAAGTATAACTTAATCAACATGTTTTCATTCTTGAACAAACCGTTTCCGAAAAGAAAATTGCAAATCGATAACAATTATTGAAGATGACCGTTTGTTCCCACGGCTCTGCATTTCCACACCAAATGAAATGGGCCAATCGCCTTAACTTTATTTCTTATATCTCCTCTCCAGTGATGTTTCCAATCATCTCCAATCCTTTAGATTAAATTGTTCTTAACATTCATGTTAAATATGAATATAGGTTTAGCATTGGATCTGATTGAGCCTTGCAATTACAAACACAGACACGTTTTAAACGTGGAATGCGAATTGTTGCATTTGCTCTTCTTTTTTTTTATCGCTCCACCAATAAGGTCACTGCCTACTTGCGGGAAAGTATCCTTGCATTGTGGTATTTCTTATTAGAATGGCCGCTATGAAGCTTCAAAGCCATTAAAACCATCATCAATTATTGTGAATCTTCTAGGTTTTTATGTTTTGTTCTTTTGCACCGCGCCTTACTACCCGTTCAGGCTATATGCTTATGTAATATAAGAATATACTCTAATGTGTTAAGTATAAGAAAGGTAGAATTTAGAGGAAGTGCACCCGAATTTACGTGGGGGGAAGAGTGAAAAACCATTTAAGGATAAACCACCCTTAATGTACCCGACTGGGATTGAACCTCAATCTCCCCATCATCGGAAGTATAGTTTATTGCTAAAGTGACGCCTCTAGACCATGTGGCCACCGAAGTGGGTGACCCTTTTAAAACATGACTTTGTTTGAGGAAGTCTAGAATCACGTTGTGTCCTGCCCTTTGCCTGCTCCTCCTTCAGCTCACAGAATTATTATAATAAATCTGGCAATACAGCTTGGTTGTGCTTCTTCTATCATCGATGGTTCCTGCGCTCATTAGGCTCATTTATACTATGAATTAGATACTAAAAGTAATCATTATTACCATTATAATCATTAATCTTAGTGGGGAAAAGTAGGTCTGGAGGAGAGAATAACAGAGGGGAGGGGGAAGGTTGAGCACTCAAATCGACGCTTATATTGTCGTTTGACTATACAGTGGAGATTTACGACGCGCATCTCTCCACGACGCCTATCTCTGCGGTGGTGGTCCACGTGTACTGGCGGCGCTAGTAGAAGGGAAAGATAGGCTTGCTCTCTCTTCTCAAGTCAAGAACAAGATGTATTGCATTGAGGTAGGTCAGGAAAGGAGGAGATAGATCCCGAGGGAGCACGTGACATCCTTCCAGACAATGTGTGTAAGGGCCACTTTGACTCGTGGGACCACGTGTGGTCGTTTGAAGAGCTGTTACTGGTGTGTGTTGCGACCATAATTTAATAAATGATTGGTTTCACAAGGATCACCTCTTGTGTTCTAGCGGCCACAGAGCTCCTGGCCACAAATCCAGAGGTCCTGGGTCCTGGGCTCGATACCTGGTGCTTACAACATTCATCTGTGAAGCAGGGTGTCTAGAACGGGGTCAACTCAGCCCCGTGAGGACAAACGAGGAGGTAATTTAATAAAGAAGTAGTGGCTCCAGTCCAGAAAACTGAGGTTAATGGCGTTCATTGTGTTGAATACATGACACCATCTATCAATAAATGTTGACCCTATCTTTGCCAACGTACGGTGGCTGCTCTGTCGGAATATCTCACTTGTTTGTTTCGCAAATCTTAGTACTAGTGGGACTATCAAAGTCTTAGGTAGAATGTTTAGTGAGATCTGAACCTCTAGTTTGCATCTACATCCTATTTTTTACAACACGGGAAGAATAAATTCAAAATCAAGTACCTCATCGTCTGACCATCCAATATATGGATTACCTTGGACAACAATAAAGCTAAGAAATTAAATAAAAGTGACTTTATCAAACTTAAATTTGGGAACTTTGTATCTTAAGTTTTTCCTTCAAGTCACATTGCTCATTAAATCACCTTGTACATTAGCTAACATTGCCAACTGGATCACCTTGTAAATTAGATCACGTTGCCCATTAGCTCACCTGGTTAATTAGCTTATATTGCCCATTAGATCCCCTTGTAAATTAGCTCACATTATCCATTAGTATATAAAGCTATTTAGGTCACCCTATTCACTAGGTCATCTTGTGTAATAGGTCTTGTCTAGTAGTCCACATCACTCACTAGCCCATTAGGCCACCTTGTTAATTAGTTCACATTTTTAAAAATAAGAATACATTTTAAGGACACGCAAAGTATTTTCCTGGAAAGAGAATAAAAAAAAGCTGAAGTATATATACACAAAAAAAAAAAGGATCTGGGTCTACAGAAAACCAATCATCGTGGCAATTATTTTTCTCTTCTCAAATTCATCTTAGAGTCTGACCTGGCTGCACAAATTTTAACCAAGATAATAATAGAGGAATAATGATGGTATAATCGATATGAATTGCACCAGCATTTGGGTGGGAAGAAAAGTAAGAACCATCTAAGAAATATAGTAGCTTGACTATTTAAACCATTATGATATGCAGGAGCATATAGTTGCCATTGTACATTTGGCAGCATAAGGCCCTACCAAGTTGAAGGTGGCTGCGTTATCTGATAGTTCGTGATTCTTTGATCACATATATGTAGCTGACGATTTCCGCACGTCCATCACATACTCTGCCTTAAAATATGAGTGAAGAATGACTCTGGGCATGGGACGATTCCTGGATATCTCAGTGGTTAGAGCATTGGCGTACTTAGCCTAAGGTCTCAGGTTAAATTCCCGTGTCCGGGTGTAATTTTTCAATTTAAATAATATCATCTAAGAAAAATAAAACGCACGAGATTAGAACTTCAACCTCTCCTTCACTGTTACACGAGAAGAGGTGAAATGGACATCTGACCCACGTGTCCACCACCTGTGATGTTTTGTGGGAATTAAAACCCTCAACCTTGCGTAGTGTCAAGAGGTGTGAGAACCAGTTCAGTGATAAAATGCTCTAAGAGAGTGGTATTCAACCTGGGGATTTAGAAAACATCTTAGGGGGTACGTAAAATTTAAAGAAAATATATATAGCCTATACAATTAAGGGTGTGTGAAGTCTACTTTTTCAATTCTGATTGAACTCGAATAGAATAGGCCATATGAAATATATGAAGTATTTTTTGTTAATTATTTTATGCTTGAAAAATATTATTTTGCGTATAATTATATAACTTTATGCACTAAAATCACATAGAAAATGTTTTATTGCACAATTTTCTTTTTTTTTATATATAGTAATATTTCATTCTAATCTGATAAATCGAATTACTTTCACAAACGTGCAATAAATTACTTCAGATTTGTTAGTAGCATTATCATGTGGGGAATGCCAGGCCTCCACCGTGGTTCGGATTCCACGTTAAACTGTAGGTCCTTCATTTCATCTCACAATCACCCTACCATTACACATTAGCGTAAGTGCGTGTAACCCGAATGGGTAGTAAGACGCGGTGCTAATAATAATAATAATAATAATAATAATAATAATAATAATAATAATAATAATAATAATAATAATAGTAGCATTATCAATTATTTACAACAGCTTAGAAGGCCACATGGTCTAAGACATCACTCTCGAAATAGACTGGACCACCAATGATAGATAGATCGGAGTTCGAATTCCGGTCGAGTTTACCGAGGGTTGTGGTGGGAGGAAGTAAGGTGAAACCGTCCGACCCCTAAAACTCGTCCGTTTCTGCGCATGACGTCAGCTTAGGGGGACTTGCTTTACTGCGAACATTGCGCGCTGCGGCACGTTCTCGAGTTATCTTTAGATTTCAACAATACACCTTGTATAAATCACCAGAGAATGATGTAGAAGTATGTAGCGATCTTTTAGAATATTTATAGCAAGAATAATATGGGTGTGAAATAATAAAATTACATATATTATAACATTATTATGCAAAGTTAACGGACTTGTTAAATTCATCAAACAAGAATAATAAAAAGAATCGATTCATACTTTAATACTCAAAATATTATGATGCACACGTTATAAAACACGTCTTGTTTCAATAACTCCACCAATATTAGATTAAATTATGAATTTCAAACAAAATCCTTGACTTGAACGAATAAAGCACAAGAAAAAACTTATATTATTTACAACATAAAACAAAACAAAATATAATATGTAACCAAGTAAAACAAAGTATATTACAAATATTTTAAACCATTATTAAGTTAACTTATATTCCTTTTTTCATTTTAAATACCTATTTTATAACTGCAATAATAAGGCCAAATCTATTATCTCTTTCGATTTTTTAAATTTATGATTGGAAATTAATATTTTTCCTTTCTCATATAAATATAAAATAATCCAATCGTGAAAATTTTCAACCTTGAAATTTTGATGAATCTTTGCGTTTAATATGCCCCAACCCCCCCAAAAATGAAGTCAACAATTATATGTCCCTAGGTCTTGATCCTAAAATATTTAATGAATTTTATTCAAACTTGAAATTGATATTTAATATGGTTGTACTTCAGGATCTTTATTCAGACGCTAGCTCTTAAAATAAGAGTGATTTACTGAAAGTTGATTTTTTTTTTTTCAGGTTGATTTAACAATTTAGTTTAAAATGGATATCTAATGAGTATTTACCTGACGATAAACACTATATACTTGTTTCTCGGGTAAAAAATAATTATGAGCAGTTTACTAATGAGTAATGGTTAATTTATTCCAAATGGCTTTATCTTTCTACATTTTTGTGGAGAATAAAGTAAAATACGACATTGCAAACACTTCTGGAAATATGCTTCTGCAAAAGTACCAGAACAGTTTGTGGCTGAATGGAAATGTTATAATTAGCTTAGAAGGAATAGTCTAATTTAATGAAGAAATAATTTTGTAAATATAAAAGTTAAAAATAAATATGAAGGAAACAATATTAAAATATTTTAAATATTTAACAAGACTTACATACATAAAATTAGAAATTTTACAGTCTTATTTTTCCTCCGCGTCCATCCTGGCTATACGCATTTATTTACACAAAATAATATGGATATCAGAAATGTAAAATTTAGAGGATATATACCCTCATCTTATTATGAAGGGAGGAGGAAACCATTTATGAAAACCCACCCTTATCACACTCAACTGAGAATCAAATCTCAACCTTCACGTCACTAGCAAACAAGAGTAGATTGGCTTAATGATTAGGTTAAGACCATGGTATCACCTATGCCTGTCAAACTAAACAATCAAATCACTTGGTGTACATCTATGGCAGGAGTTTCTAACTTAAACATGCCAGAAGGTCCACAGTTGAACCCTCGGAATCTAGTGGCGGACCGCAATATAATCAGATAATTTCTGTAAACCCATGCAAAAATGAGAAAAGGTATTTAATTGTGAATGAAATAATAAGTGATAATTTAAACATGTTTAGTCACATATCAAACGAATTTTCTGACAAAAATATATTCTTTGCTAAGTCAATGTGATACAGCAAATGTAAGGAAGAAATTATCTGGAGCTTTCATGGATTTGTTTCCACGTTAGTCAAAACTCTCCGTTTCTCGGATAAAACACCAAATTTTACTACAGTAGATTATTTTCGAAAGAAACTTCGTGGGCTACCAGTTGGGAACCCCCGATCTAAAGCAATAGCTTAGTATTGTTGAAATATTACATGAAGGAAAACCATGTAAATCTTGCCCATTATAAGCATAATTGTAAAGGTGTTAATATACATAGAATTGTTGGAAATACGAATTATTATATTGCATGTCTAAGATTTTAAAATACTGACAACTAACGACAAATTGTAACAAAGGCAGAAAAACAAGAAAAATATAATACACTCGAATAAAAACGACAAAGTAGAGAAAATTCATATTAATAAAATACAAGTTACAGTATTGCCAAACTTAAATACTCAATTTGCAGTTTAAACTGATATGTTTGTCCACTTAATGAAAAAGATCTTAAAAAAATATTTATCCACCCGCACCGTTGGGAACATGTACAGAGTCAACAGTTTTATCTAGTTTGGTTTGTCGGTGATGAGGAGATTGGGGTTAAAATACCAACCGGGCTTACTTACGTTGTTGTTCCTAAATGGTTTTCTATCCTCTCTCCACGCAAGTTTCTACATTATTAGTATACATATGAGGACTGCCTGAACAGGTAAAAATAAAGGGCTCATTTTATAATTTTTTTTATAAATACAGGTCTACTAATGCTAATAAAATAGTAGGACCTTACGAAAAAATATTAAAAAATTAATTAATATCCGCTTCAGTTGTCAAATCCTGGAAGTGGGAGGTGGGGCCCTTTCTTAAACGGTTTTCCACTCTACCTCCATACAAATACGGGTACATTTCCTCAAATTCAACCATCCTCACCCCCAGCATATTTTGGTAGTTAAATATGTATATAGTTCAAAAGAGTAAAAATACATGGTGACACAAACACATTTATTTAAAAATGGCTTCTACATTATTTTGAATTTTGGTTGGATTAACGGAGATTATAAGTCTTGAAGAACCCCCAGTGCAGCTTATTATTACTATTAAATTATAGATGATAATATATTAATGAATGTTTGTACAATTTATCTATAAAGCATCAATTGTTGCAATATTATATTTGTTAATATAGTCAGAGAAAATTGCTTACAAGTTTTCAGATTAAATTTGTCCTCCTTCTTACATACTAATATACACTTTCTTTTACTAAGTTCATCCTTCGGAAAACTAAACTATTTAGTATTGCTGCCAACCTTGGCATGATTCCTAATTTTAAAAACACTTAAACACACTAAAGAGGTGGTATATTTGAATTGTTTCCCTCAAGTTGTTCCGTCTACAGCTACCCGACTCTCCCGAAGCTGACGTCACGACAAGAAAGAAGGAGTGGGAGAACATGAGCACGGTTTCACCTTTACTTATTCACACCACGACCGAGGGTGGTTTCACCTGAATGGCTATTCACACAAATTCGGGTACATTTCCTTTAGATTCAGCCTTCCTCATTGGTATGATTAGTACACATGCAAGTAACCATAGAAAATAAAAGAGAGGTGAGTTTTGAAATATCGTTGACGTCCTTCACAGCCCAGTGTGTGTGAAAAAGAGCCGGAGAGACGTGATGTGATGTTGGTCCTATTTTAGGAGGATGGAGAGGAAGGGAAAAAATGTACGCAGCCAGCCCAACAAACTTTTCCCTGTTCGCCAAGAGACTAACACAAACAAATACGAACACTTCCCAAAAATAGATATTGGGTGGGCCCTGTGACCATTAAACACACTTCATTCCCTCCTATTATTTATAATACCAGCCGACCTCTTGGTCTTGTGGTCCACCTTCCAGACTACAAGTACAGAGGTCCTGGCTTCGATTCCCAAGGGTGCCATAGGTATTTTTCCAGAAGGGGAATTATTCCTATGGTTGCCAGAGTCTGGTAAATTGGACTTGAGCTAGGCTTAATATTTCTACTGGAACTGTATAATAATAATCATCATCATTATCATCCCACTATCTCATAGGGGCGAGGTAACCGCACCTACATGGTGTCCCACCCAACCTCAGAGGAAGGTTAGATATCCACTACTGCTAGTAGAAGACAAACCCTGTTGGCATATGCTGTATTGTATAAATTAACACACCGTGGCCTAGGGATGTGAAAAAAATAATCGATACCTTACTAATATCGATATTTTCCTTTCGATAGCAGTATTTCTTTTAACGATACCTTTTTTCCGATACTTTTACTTATATTAGCACTCACTCCGGTATCGGATCGGTATCGAAAGAAACAACTTTGTTGTCATCTTCCCTCAAGCTGGGATTGAATGGACTGTGGAGGAAGAACAAATTACACTATTTCTCAATTCTTACTCATTTTCTGCAACTCTAGCATTCAATCTCCTTTAGCTCATCATAATTCAAAGCTGTTCTTTCATCTTTGTTTATCAATACAGCCTGATGCCTGACGGGGCGAGTAGCAGTCTACTACTATCACTTCCTTTATCAGTGAGCAAGGTCATCACAAACTAAACAAAATAATCTTTTGTAGAGTTCAATGAACTCAGTCAACTCAAGAGTGCCCCAAGCAGACGGAGCAGAAAAGTTTACGTGCGTTTCGGTACCGATACTTACTGTTATCGATACTTTTATTTCGATACTTACTGTTATCGATACTTTTATTTCGATACTAGTACAGTATCGATATTTTTCTTCAGACACTTTTAATGAGTACACTATCGATACTTTTCTTTCGATAGCACATCCCTACCGGGTCGTGGCTCTCAAGAGTACTGGGTACAATTACAAGCCAATATACTCCACACCCTCCTTCACACAGGAGAAACAATATATGCTCAACTGAATCTTTCAATATATTACTCTGCGATATAGAATCCCTTTCTTGGAAGCACGTGAAATAACACCTGTCCCATTAGTGTAAATAATCGGGTTGCCGTATTCGTTAGTGAGACGTGGTGCAAAATAAATAACATGAAATGGTAAAAACTATTATTTAACGCATACGCCGATATCCCCGTGATTGGTGGCCAAGGTCATATATTATTGAGCCAGTTTTTTTTTTGGAGGGGGGGGGAGGGGTTACACATTAAACAGTTCAATTCTAATTATTTTTTACAGGCACATAGTACAAGAGGAGTAATTAGTCCCTGGGAACTCTACTGTAGTAAATCTTGATTTATACTTGCTAAATTATTTTCACCATTCGTGAATAATACACTTTAAGAATGATGGGATACAAACAAGTTCCTCAGCAAGGTTTGATCACCACAAAAGGAAAAAAAAAACACTTCTCAGTGTAATTATACCTGAGTTCTGGGAAATGGTAGGAGTGCAAATAATATATTAATTCACCTTAATTTAGTGTGAGGATTATTGTCGGACTCTCTTTTCCAAACTTTGTTCTAAGGACATGACACAGCGGAGTTCAGTAGTTTGTTGTCGTCTGCTCAGTGACGTCATTCGCAGCCAGCGTGATGGATGATGCTACGGAGGTAATACACATCATTTTGTTTATATTACATATGGGAACCACTTGGTGGAAAAGTGAACTAAATGCCAGTTTGTTGATGTTAACGATGACAAATAAATTCATTTTGTATTATATATTATAGGTCAGGGAGCTAGCGTATAACCCGAATGGGTTGTAAAACACGGCGCTAAAAATATATCTATATCAGGGAGCCACAGCGTGGGACAGTGAACGATAGGCCAGTCTACGCTCATCCTTCCTCAATAATTATGCGTTTATCCACCTGGTAAAGGAGCCAGACCTAGACTACGTCCTAAATACACCTAGTACAGCAATTCTTAGCCGAGGGGGAAGGGGGGGGGGCCGTGAAAGGGTTTTGGTGGTCCTCTAAAAATAATTTTAAATGTTATTTGCTTTTTACTAAAGTCAAGTAGCTTAAATGTTACGTTTTGCCAGTAAGAATTCGATTATCGTAACCATGTAAGTACAGTAGACTCTCGATTTTCCGGGCTAATGAAGGGGAGGGGAATTACGGATAATATAAATCTCGGATAGTACAAATAATCCCCATCTGTTTACCAAACCCATTCAAAATTTGCTGCCCTTTGTTTCTACTTATTCATGGGAAAAGTGATTTTCCACAGTGGTAAATATTAAAACGAAGCAGCAAAATCGACTCCAAATCAAATAATGCATGTGAGTAGCACTAGACAAGAATAGACAAATTAGTGGAAAGTGTTCAACAGCATAGGTCCCATTAAATACATTTAGGTAAGTTAATTCTTGTTTTTTTTATTTGTTTGGTGTTGTAATCAGTAAAGATAGCCACTATTTCAGACTAAATTTTAATGATTATTATGTTGGTCAAAACTAGGGGCCGCGAAAATATTTTAGAATATTTAGGCGGCCACGAGAAATAAAATAATAATAATAATATTTAGCACCGCGTCTTACTACCCGTTTGGGTTATACACTTTAAGTACTAATTACGCTAATGGATTAGGAATTGGGAAGTTTGAATTAGAGGAAGTGAACCGCATTTGCGTGGAGGGAGAGTGGAAAGCCATTTAGGAAAAACCACCCCCAGTTCACCCGACCGAGATTCGAACCTTGATCTCCCCGTCCTCAGCAGTCGAGCTCAACACGACAAGCGCGTTAGCCAACTACGCCACCGAGGCGGGTTACGAGAAATAAAAGGTTAAGAACCACTGACCTAGTAAACCCTGGGTTCATTCTGGCGTGCTCTGCCCGGGTTCATCACAACTATCAACAAACCTATCTCTTCACGATAGGGCTGGATATTTTGTGTACAATTCTGTAAGACTATTTTAGTATTTCTAGTGAGAAATTAAAAAACTAGAGTAATAGTTTTAGCTACGATATTTGAAAGAACAGTAGGTCGATACTGTATCGAGATCGTGACCAACTGACGATGCCTTAGCATCCCGTAAAAGAGTTAAGTTTCAATTAAAAAATAGATTAGACTAAAATTCAAGATGAAACAGATTTTAAAATCTTCCAATAACGGTTTAATAATGTTTAATATTTAAATCAAATTCCATCAAAGAATACTAGATTGATTAAAACAGATAGTGAAATGAAAAATAGTTTTGATATTCTGGTAAACAGCTCGATTAAAAAACAAACTACCATTTTTACCTAAAGTATACAGCCCAATTTTCATAGGAGAAGCCGTTTAGAAAATACAAACATATTTTTAGTGTTCACTTTACTATGATATTAGGGCTATTTGATAGGTATTGATAGTATATATATATGTATATATATGTATATACATATATATGTGTATATATATGTGTATATATACGTATATATATAAGTATATATATACATATATATATATATGTATATACATATATATATATATATATCAAAAGTGATAGCTGTGTATAACATGATCTGACTTATGAATAAATGAAAGTGGATATAGTATATTTTTGGACAGTAAGATATGAACATTGGACTGTAGTATAATGTGAGTCATTAAGGAAACTCTAATTGACTTCATAGATTTAAGAAGAGGCATATTGCTCCTCGTAGCTGTGCAGCAGCTCAGACTCAAGGGCATCATTGGAAACAGCTTATTAAGAGTAAAAAATCTAACTTTTTTCAGGGGTAGATTGCGACTCGTAGTTGTGCAGTAGCTTCAACATGTGAGATAATCATAGAAACAGTTGATAGAATAAAGAGTTTGTCCTCTCATGGTTGAAATAGCTGATACAAAATGAATCTGTCTATTATTTCGGTATCTAGGAGCAACCCAATGTCGTTCACATCAGACAGATTTCTATATACGTGCTGAACCCATTTAAAACCATATTTATTGCAAATTATTAGTAATATTATTTATTATTTTCATTTATTGAAAACAAAAACAAAGTAAACAAATATGTTTGACTACTTAATTCAAACCAGCCTATTACTAAACATAAGTTATAAACCAAATAATTTGATCCTCTAAACAGATGACAACCAGTTCACGCGCTGAAGACATATCAGGCTCTCTCTACCTTTGTCTATGGTATAAACGCTTTTGGTTTAGTCAGTTTACCTTTTTTTTTTAAATTAACAAACAATTTATTTCGGTCTACATTTCAAAAATGTCCTAAGAAAGCAGGCAGGTACCAAAAGCCCCACCAGCACCGTAGTAACGTATTCAAAATATTAAATTTCCACACCACGTTAAAACCAAACACATAAATCAAGTGGGTTGTTGGTTCCCCTCAGACGTTTGTGACGTCACTTGCCAGCATCATTCATCTCACTGCGTATATAGGCCACATTAATCGGTTCTTTATTATGCAAGGTCAGTGTTTAGAGGCGCGCGCCAGTGAAGATTACCTCATCTCTAGATCCGTCAGACGACGCAGCGGGATCACGAGAGACAGTTGTACTTTTTCTTAGTGAATCCAGGGTGAAGTTGCAACAACCAGATATCTCACATTATATATATTCTCTTTAGTAATTCATTAATACATTTATTTATTTATTTAAGGAGGTTTTTTTTAGCACCGCATCTTACTACCCGTTCGGTTTATACGCTTAAGTACTAATTACGCTAATGAGCTAGGAATTGGGAAGGTTGAATACAGAGGAAGTGAGCCCACATTTGCGTGGAGGGAGAGTGGAAAATCATTTAGAGAAAACCACCCCCAGTTCACACAAGCGAGATTGGAACCTCAAAGTCTATCTCAGCATGAATCTAATAGCGTTAGCTAACTACGCCCCCACGGCGAGTATTGAGGACGTTAACGCGCACTTTCTGAACTGACTGATTATATCAGCACATGACTTAGAAACTAACTTAAATCTAGAACAGACACAACATCCAGCCCCCTGCCATTAAATTCGTCACTGTGAAAGGAGAAATGCATATTTCACCAAAGATACATTTTTCAGCCATGACAGGAATCAACCCCGGTTTCCTTTAGCTCAGAGTGTTTTTAATGATCAAATTGTGTTCAAGACTAGAATTCAAAAAACTTTATTTTAAAAAAACGTGAGTTTTTTTCGGTCTCTGAATATTACGACCCGTCTGGGCTATCTGCATATTTACCCATAAGTACCAATAAGATAGGTACGAGTAAGGTAGTATTTAGAGGAAGTGTACCTACATTTTCTTGGGAGTGGGGAAAGTGGGAAACCCTTTAGGGAAAAAATACCTCATTATATCCAACCGAGATTTGAACTCTAACCTTATTGTCACCGGAAGCCTTTATCCTGGTGACCACTAGTGTTGGTGAAAACACCTATATGAATATATAATTACCACGAACATTATGACGTGTACAGACAAAGACAAGGTATTCATCAGACTCCCAGCCTTCATGTTAAAATGGCCGCGCTCATTGGGACGTGCTACGTGCAATCTCTAGGGAAAAAATCACTATCGAGCGGGCATTTTATAAAATAGTTCACTTTAAATATGGTATTACTAGAGAACAGAAAAAAAAACTATTTCTATTGTCAATAAACCTACTTTCACAAAGCTAGGTTCAGGTAGCGGCCCCACCTCAGATCCTACTCAGACTTCAAATTACAAAGAACACATAAAATACAATGGTCTTTTTTTTGGGGGGGGAGGGGGGGGATTTCTGGTACCTGAACTATTGTTTGTTCAGACCACCACCCATTACAATGATTAATTTAAAAGTGAGTTGTTTCACTTGGAAGTGCTGTTATTACTGATAACACCAACTAGCACCCCTTCCCCCCCAGTGCCCAAGAATCAACCTGACTCAAAACTTTTGTAAAGCTGAGTGTCTGGTGTGTACCTTGTCTGTGAACAATGGCGTATTCTTACTGGTAGTCCGGTGTTCGAATACAAACTGAATTAATATACGCCTTGATCGTTTTAAATACGGCTGTGTTAATTATTCGTGGGTGCTAATTTTGCTGTCTTTAATTCGTTCACCAGGTAGTTACGTACTGTACCTCCCGTACTTGACTGCCTTAAAGCGAGTGTCGATTCAAGTCCCGCGTGTCTCCAGGAAGACTGCACCAATAGAAAGTCAGCCCTAGACGATTTATCTTTTTAAAATAATCGTGTCAAGGGCTATACTTTTACTTGAGTTTTTCAATGGCCATTTATTTTAAATCCGGGTTTACATCGGTTTAGTATATGGTTTATCTACTTGTACAAGTAGTTGGCCTGGAAAGTCTACTTTCCCAGGCTCAGAGCAAGTAGTTGTCTATACACAAAAGTGTCCCCCCTCCCCCCTCTTGACAGTATCAGTTGTTCCACCTTGCGACGAGGATAAATCCTTTTGTTGGCAGTGTTTCCCATTGTTACAAAAGCATTTGCCTTGAAATTTTTCGGTATACGTGAAATATTCAATATTCATCTCACTGGCAAGCTTTTCAAAATCACCCTGATGAATTTATCTGATTGTTCTTATAATAATACCCGCCTCGGTGGCGTAGTTGGCTAACGCGCTAGTCTTGTTGAGCTCGACTGCTGAGGACGGGGAGATCGAGGTTCAAATCTCGGTCGGGTGAACTGGGGGTGGTTTTTCCTAAATGGTTTTCCACTCTCCCTCCACGCAAATGCGGGCTCACTTCCTATAATTCAACCTTCCCAATTCCTAATCCATTAGCGTGATTAGTACTTAAAGCGTATAACCCGAATGGGTAGTAAGACGCGGTGCTAAATATTATCTTATAATAATAATAATAATATTATTATTATTTAGCACCGCGTCTTACTACTTACGAGGAAGTGTACACGCAGTTGCGTGGAGGAAGAGCGGAAAACAATTTTGGAAAAAAGTACCCCAGTATACCCGACCGAGATTCGAACCTCGATCATCCCATAATCGGTAGTTTAGTCTATTGTGAGAGTAGCGCGTTGGACTACGTGGCCACCGAAACTGGTGGTTGATAGTAGTTGTCTTGAAAACTAATGGTACAAGTAGCTAACCCACTTACTATACAAATGTAAGCCAGGTTGAACAATAGTAGAGGTTTGTTTTATGCCTGGGCAATAAACAGTCATCAACGGGACATATCATTTATGTGGCTGGCAATTAGCCTTGTCCTGGGTTGTGACAAAAGATAAAGTTATTGCTGACATATCATGTATAGGGGAAGATGATTATCTAAACTAGGAAATGTTCCTTTTAAAATATGTAACTGACAGACTTCTTCGTTCTACGTCTGTGGCCATCTTATCTTTAACTAAGTGGGGTGAAATCTAGAACACATAACAAATAATATTTGGTAAATATGTTTTTAGCAATGCAATTTATTGAAAAATATAGTTCAGTCATAAAAATGTTAGCATCGGTAAGCATTAGTCATAGTTTAAAACAAGACATTAAGTGCTATTATTGGACTGGCTCTCTTATATTTATATTTAGAACCTGTCAGGATAGTGTGAGTATTCATCTATCTATCTTTCTCAATTCCAGCTCATCAAATCCGAATAATGGATTTTCTAGCTGAGTCCACCACATTCTTTTTTAGTTACAAGAAACGAATACTTTTGACTCAACTGATTATATTATTACACCACTTACAAACTAGCTTAACTCTAGAGGCCCAGCCGTTTATTTGTCACTATGTAAAAGGAAGCTCCAATTTCACCGATGATAAATTTTTCGGCCATGCCGGGATTATAACCCGGGACCCTTAAAGAGGCCAGCTCATAAAGTGAGAAATTGCTGTGCAGACGTTCATTTCGAACGCAATATTTAATTTTAGGATACGTTATTTAAAAATATGGCTCATGCCAAAATAAAGTTTCAGATTCCAACGCGTCTCTTTTTTCGTGAAAATCTGATATTAGCTCATTTTCAAAGAATTTTTAAGACTATTTGCGTAGCTATGAGACCATACTTAGTTAAAAAGGGATATAGATTTAGCCTTTCTCCAACAAATATATTAAGTTGGCTCACTAGAGAAAATTTTAAGATATTTGAGAACTAGCAGCAAGCTTTCCTCTTTACCTGGAAATAAGAAATTTCGTAGTTTTGTTTTCCCTATTTCTTATTGACATGACAAACGTGGTTATAAACGAAGTGTGAAAGTGAGTATGAGTTTATACAGAACAGATAAGTAGTCCCAGAAAACGACACTGACCATTGTATTTTAACCCGTTTGGCCTGACAGCTATTGATACTTTGTCGCTGACCGAGGCGGCCGCCTTAAATTAATTTGGGGTTTCAGAAGATCCTAGAAAAGACCAGTGTTTTTGAATATCTGTCAGGAGTGTCCTAAAATTTAAGGATAACTTTTTTTTCATTTACAAATTTGTCATCTAATGGCACTATGCTCTTGACATATATTCAACAACTGTTGATGTCACCATGTAAAGAAAATTAAACTCTATATGCATACTGAAACAATATTTGATTTATTTTGCCTAACAAAATGTCTTCTATAAAAATATGGTACGGAACTCCGCACGGACTTTATCACTCAATTGTTTAAAAATTGAGATATTTACTCAAAACTCGTAATATATATATGAAACGAAATAATATACACTAGCAAACCTGAGCAAAAATTGCGTTATACTTAGGTACGTTAAACATTTTTTTACTCCCGATTTTAAGTTTTATAATTTTATTTTTAAAGAGTTAAAATCCTTATTTGTATATTTGTACAGAAAAAAAAAAGATCCATATTGGGTTCCCAAGAGTCATCACTTCCTATTAAAATTTCGACTTCCTGTTAAAATTTTCGTCATTTTATTAGAGATTGCAAATCTTATGGTTATCACATTGCTATTAAATTCCTCATTTTAAAATTTAGACCAATAAAAAAGGTAAACATTGAATATTTATTCTAAAATGATAAAGATAAATCATTGTTGTACAAATATTTCCCCTAAGAGGTTAAAGTAAAAATCACATCAACTTTTTGACTTACTTATTTACTAACTCTATGGCATCAAATAATTATTACGTTAAAACTAAAATAGTATCTCTGTACAACTAAATCCCACAAAATTGTGTTAATATATTTGCCAATATCGCAGAAAATTTTTGATATATTAAGATATATTTCAAACAAAAGTTTTTTTAATTTTTAATAGTACTACAATTTTTCAACTATAAGCTATTTAGTATTTCAAATAGTTGTGGAGCTACGGATATTTCCACTTCTGTAAAGTATCCTAAAATTCATTTTCATGGGAAAATTAAAATGTCACTTTTATTTATAGTAAGTATTAATCAACGCCTAGATACGAATTTTAATCAAAACCTTTATAACCGATTCTGAAAAATCGATATTTTTCTCTTTTCCTCCTTTATTGAACTACTCTTATTTTTAGGGTTAAAAAGACACACAGACAGACGGCATTGCGAAAAAACACTTTTTAGGGTTCAGGGGGGTCATTAAACCTCGACATCCATCAACACCTCGGTTTAGATTATTTTTACACTTTACCTTTAGTGTTCAAAAAGTTGAAAAATAGATATATATTTACGTATAGCTTGATAATTATTGGTTTTATCAAAATATGTTTCAAATGAAATATTTGTATTATAAATAGATCTACATATTTGCAATGATGAGTAATTTATTATCTCAAATAGTTACGGAGATTTGAATCCACGCATCAGACCAGAACCCTTAAAGTCATTTTGACGAAAAAATGAGAGCAGACATTTGGTTTAAAATATTGATCAAAGCTTAGAAATAAAGTTTAAACCAAATCGTTAGCGCCGATTTTTATGAAATAGTTTTTTTTCTCTTTTCGCCCTTAGTGAAACTACTCTTAATTTAATTACTTGTGTTTGTGTGATAATACAGCTGGAGTAACCGCTGTGTGTAGCGCGAACTGTGGAGGCGGGGACTATCTTACACCCGTTCTTGTCAACTAAGCTACACTTCCCTACAAAGTTTTGATCCCGTGAGCCAACTTGGAATTTCAGTGCATATTTTTATGGCATACGTAAATCGAGTTATTCAGTAAAATTTTGCATATTTAAATTTGATTTTTTTAAATCTTAAATACACACATATATAAATCGCATGAATACTAATATTTAATATTTATAGATGTATTAGTAAACATTGTTGACTTGTGTTGATTTTAAGGGAGCTTTAAGTATATTTATATAGAGTATGCTTATATCTACGCTAAAATCCCAGCTTTATCAAATAGGTATAGTATTAAAGATACTAAATTTCAATTTTCAAAATTTTATTTCAAAACGTGTGGCCTAAAACTAGATTCGGGAACGTAAAAATTGAAGTTTCATACCTTCATAGCTCTTGAATAAAAGTAGATAAAAATATATTTATGGTGTGTAACATTTCATAGAAGAAAATTCTTTTGAATGGGGGGGAAAAAAAATCCTGTACATATGGCCAGTGAATGGTGGTGCAGTAACTTTAAATATACCCTTTTACCTTACGTTTAATAGTATGGGGTATTGAGTATGTCAACTAACATCCTCCTCAAGTATTTTTTATGATAAGGGTTGTTCTGAAGTTCTAAAACTTCAGTTATCTGAACATTTTCGGCTGTGACCCCATTTATAATGATATTAAAAAAAAAGATATTTGTGTTTATCAGCACTTATCTTAATCTCAGAAGGGAAACATTTTATGTAAAATGTACTTAAAGTGAGGAAATTTTACATATTCACTCATTTTACTTAAAAAAATTACAAATCTTAAAATATAAAGTTGTTGACATGTTGATGTATTCCAATTTCCTTACGAATTGACCGATATATCTGATTTATAGAAAAAAGTTTCTAGACCTACTTTCACGTATTCATACGTCAAGCCATGTTATCTTCAGCTGTCACTTTTAATCAACATCATAGCTATAAAATATCACCAATAGTTTAGTAAAATGCTATCAATGTTGAGCACACAAATATGTTTGTATTTTCTAAAAGATGTTCCAAATTTCCAGTCTTACGAAAATCCATTTTGGCGTGAATACTTGTTTTTAAAATAACAAAGTACTTCTTAAAAACGTGGAATTTCCGTATGTCTACAACTCGTCTCAGCGCTCCGATAAGCGGCCCTCTTTATAGCTAGCCAAATGTGCTACTTAAGTTGCTATAGTCTTTTTTTAAGGGTGTGACAAGATCTTAATCGTACCTTGAAGTGGTTTATAAATCATATGATCTAATCTAAGTAAACATGATAAAGAAGGTTAATTTTAAGAAAATGTGCCAGTACTATGGATAGAAAAATAATCGATAAATTTTCAGTTGTAACATTTTCTGAAAAAAAAAAAAAATTAGATGATTGAATCTAAAAGGAATGAAATGGGTTCGTAAAGGATTTGATTACAATTTTGGAGCATTAACGTATCTGGTCTATAGCAGAGCCGACGTTAGTGTCACTTTCAACCACCAAACGCTGTGGTCGATACGTGAGTATGACAATAGAACTGGAATCACTGTTGTTTCAATGTAAATCATTTTATGTTTCTGGTGTTGACTTCTTTAAAGTTAAATTAGGAGTAAACCTTAAAACTTTGAATGAACCTAATACATTTGTTCCATTTAAATAAATGAAAACACTTCCGGAGGAATTAAAGACACGGCTCACCTGTGGATATGAACCTATTGGTAGAAAAATCACCACTCCAACGCATACTGCTGAGCAGTGGCGTACTCAGAAATCTATTTGGGAGGAGCGGCAAACAATCAAGTTCATAGGCAGGATTAAATTTCTAAGGAGAGGGGCGTTAGCAACATAAACTTTTTTAAAAAAAGGTTGTTCTCCAGCCCAAAGGAGAGTCCGAGGACCCTTTCTAATGAAATGTGGAAAAATTGATGCAACTAGAAGCTATTTTGAGGGGCTCATTAGCAAAGTTTTTTAAAATTAGATGCCTTTAGAAGCTATTTGAAGTGGTCTTTGCTGGGAAAATTGTTAAAATTTGTTGCCTATTAGATTCATTCAACACATATTGACATCATACTCGATTTTATATTATTCAACTTGATGAAGCTACCTATTTTAAGTTTCTATTAAAATTATTTGGTTTTTTGAGATTCAAGTCCTCTTAGGAAAGAGTCAATATGTTTGGAGTTCCCTGCTCTCTAGCTTTTTTTTAGCACCACATCTTACTATCATATCCATTCGGTTTATATTACGCCCTCTACAGGTAATTGTCCGTGTTGACTTCTCTGCTTGACTGGTATTTATGTCACTGTTGCTCTAAGCCACTCCAGACCTATGTAAGCAGTGGGATTTTATCGTGTGTAATGGTCGTGATCACTGAGGCTATTCTTTTATCGGTTCCCAGCGGGGAATTTGCACGGGCTTTGGAGGGGAGGGGGCAGTTGTAGTAGTAAGGATGAATGGGCTCGCTTGGCTTTTATGAATGAAAATGTACTCTTATGTACTACGGCTGGAGGGAGGTGGTGGTGTAGGGTGGAAGAGGAAATTCACTGGAGTGCGACTTGACGGGGATCTTCCTCTCTCTCTCTCTCTGTCTCTCTTGTGGAAAGATGACGTGGAGATTAGCTTGCGGTTGTGTGACGTCACGGTATGGTCCAGGGGGCAGCATCCATGACAGGTTCCTCTTCTTCCTGTCTGCTCTATCTTCTAAAGATTTATGCGCGGCAGACGATGACATATTTTACAATGGGAGATTAACTTTTTTCGCTTTGAATACTTTTTTTTAAATGTGTGCACATCTTATGCCAGCTTAAGGAATAGACCACAACTTAAAGGCGACATTTTTAGACAGTAGAATCAAGCCCAATCAACATTTTAAAAGCAAATCAATGAAAATGGACTCTGCCCAATTCGATACATCCAAAGGTTTTTTTTGTTAGCACCACGTCTTACTACCCATTCGGTTTATATACATATTTACTAATTGTGTAAATAGGTTGTGGCTGAGGAAGGTTGAATTTAAAGTAAATGTACCCGTATTTGCGCTGAGGGAGAGTGGAAAACTAATTTTAGTTAAAACCATCCTCATTACACTCGAACAAGATTCAAACTCCGATCTCTCAGTAATAGGCAGTTCAGTCTATTGCGAGAGATTAGATCATTCGACCACCGAAACGGGCCATGCATATTATATTACTTTTTTTAAAACGTCATTTTGATATAGGTACGGCCATAGTTGTACTGGTGGCCACATGGTTTAAGGCGCCATAATTATAATTGAATGGCCTGAAAATGACGTGGAGCTTTAGGTTCGGATCTCAACCTGCTGCTTTTGGGGGTGGTTTTCAACATATGAGTTTCCCGTTTTTTCTTTCATTTATCCTTCCAAGCTAATTCAGGTCTATTTTATCTAAGCTAATCTCCTCATAGGCCTACCCCTTAGATTGAGGCGAAATTAAAAAAAACTCACATCACATTTCTCTGTATGAAACATAAAAATAAAAAACTTTTGATATTCATTTTAAATATATTCGGATTAATTAACACATATTAATCAAATCACTTAATTATTTAAAAAGTTTCTATTGCTAAAAAAACTTAACTAGACTATAATATTATGGAATTATTTGTATATTAACTATTTTGAGTGTTGGTTCCGAAAAAAAAAAAAAAGCTCAACAATCATTTAAAGACAAAAGTTTCCTCTGTTGAAACACGAACAGCACAATCAATACATTCCGCTGTAGGGAGAGTGCTAAAACATTAGTTCTGGAATTTGACACCACGTAGCGACACGATCTAGCTAAGCCGATGACACTTGAACGTATTCAGAGATGTTGGATCAACCCTACACTTTTCCACCCCATTGACAAACATCTTATCCTCTTTGATCGAGAGGTTTTATTCATACGCTTAACTTGTGGAATTATAATTATTAAAGTTGCAAACAAAACAACACATGCATTCACTAAACTAATTTATCACAAGCGCGATCTAAAATTGATTAGGTAGTACTTTTTATATAAAATTGATCTTGAAAATACATAGAAATACATGTTTCACAATCACTAAATAAAATATTATGTAGTATATTTCAATCGAAGAGTTTATTTTGGACTAATTTTAATAATCTGAGACGTTAGTTTAGTTACTGGAGGCGCGCACTCGATCCCCCGACTGCCTGATCTCCTCCACAGGCTCTCAAACCTTGGATCAGATGGCCCTCGCCACCTTGGAGTAGTCCTCCACATCACACAATATGATGGGAGGATCTTCCCCTTGGCTTTTTGAGCCAGCCCAGAATCACTAGTACCAGTCTGGGGTGAGGCACGGCTTGCGTTGTTACCCGTAGGTTTCCGCCGCTTCCCACCTTTGCCCAACGCTGGCGCACCCTAGCCCGGGCCACCGTTAGCCTCACTTTCATCGCCAGAGCTACCGCCTAAATGGTTAGCGTAGCCCCCCGGTGGCTTCTTGGTGATGCTAACCTTACCCCTTCGGTGGGTTCTTACGGTCTGAAACCCTTCAGACTCATCATCGGACCCCTGAATCGACTCGTCACGCGTCAACGAGAGGTTTGGTCCTGAATACAGTATCTCAACGTCTACGGACTTGCACGAGCTGTCGACACGCGTGAAGCGTGAGACCCGGTCTTCCGAGTCTGAAGAAAGTTCAGACGGGCGTTTCTTTCCTAACGACATAAAACGTTTTCATGATGCCGACTGTCTGTGTCTTTATCTCGGCCCAGACCCGAAATAATTTTACCAATTGGGTTAAAATAGGGTAGCTATTGTTTTCATAAGGTTACCCCAAGGATTTTTTTTTATTAGACGTCTAACCTTAAAATTAAGAGTATTTTACTAGGAAGCACAAAGAGAAAAGAAAATTTATTTTCTTAAAATTCACTAAACGCTTTTGATCCAGGCACTATTTGACATTATAAAAAAAATGGCGATTCTCACTTTCTCATGAAAATTATTTTAAGGGTTCTTTACATTCCCTCGCTTTCATATGAAAATGACTTTGAGGGTAATTTAAATTATTAAATACATACAATTTTGATAATATCTCCACAGCTATTTGAGATACGAAAGAATGTATCATTGATAAAAAAAATTATATTAAAAATAAACATATTTCATTTGAAGAATAGTTTTATATTCTGAGCCATAATCAAATATATATATATATATATATATATATATATATATATATATATATATATATATATATAT
>CABFVZ010000385.1:93636-138636 GCA_902151445.1 Timema monikensis
CTATCTGATTCATTAATATATGCAATCCCGTACAATTATAATATAATTGTCAATTGGCTGCAATCATGCCAACTACCGAGTCGCAGGTGGCTGCGTTGTCTGATGGCTGTGATCTTATATAATCACATGTTTATAAGCTGACGACTTCCGCACGTCCATCATAGACTCTGCCTTAAAATATGAGTGAAGAATGACCATGGGCACGGGACGAATCCTGGATAGCTCAGTGGTAAGAGCATTGGCGTACTAAGCCGAAGGTCCCGGGTTCGATTCCCGTGTCCAGGTGTCATTTTTCAATTTTCAGGATATCAAATTAGATGAGCCTGACATTAAGTCCGCGTGCCCACTGATGTTGGTTACTGTGTCATTCAATGGTGTTGAGCTTTATATCCTTCCAGGACTGTAGCCTGAATGTAGTTTGGGTGCGACTTACCTTGGTCGAACACTAGTACGACGTTAAGCGTACAGACAGAGTTGGTCGATATTCTCTCGACCTCCAGCGCGCCAGTCCTGTGTGTATTCAGGGTACGTTCAGTTTCAGAGAACTGTGGTTGGGGGAGAGAGGGCTCTGCTGAAGGGGGGCATATACTCCCCAAACCCCCGCAACATTCGATCGCTGCAGCACAATTACCGATCCAAACTTAGCTAAGCCCGTGCGCTGGCCCTTTCCACTAGTTCGTTGCTTCCACTTAGCTAACAGGCTGGGAGGGTCGTGGGGTCTCGTGCGGTCGTTGCTTTTCAGCCTTCAGTTTGAGACCAGCCAGATGCAAGGGATCTTTTATAATTAATATACGATACACAAGCACACAGTTAACGAACTCTACCATAACTATAAATAGGCTAAATGATTGCTCATATAACCCCCCCTTACCCTCACGTTAAAACTACTCATCTGAGCTTTAACCAAGTTATTAAAATAATGGGGTAAGGAATATAGAATTTAAAGTAAATATGCACGCAGTTGTATGTAGAGATGGTGGAAAACAAATTAGTAAAAAAAACCCCATCAAAACACCCGGTCGGGATTTGATCTCCGACCTTAACATCACCGGTAAACGAAATCAGATGAGCCTAACGTTTAGTTTACATGCCCATCGATGCAGGTATGTTCCAGCCAATAATCGTAAAGCCAAGACAGTAAGACATGGAGTCAAAAAAGGGTACGCCATTTATTTTTTTCAGAGCTGCAAGTACTTCCAGTTGTCAGCTCATAGCAAAATCTGATAAAGTCAGAAATTGCTGTATTTTTTTTAGTACCCGTTCATGTTATAGCCTACGCCTACGCACTAAATACTCTAATGGTTTTAGGGATTAGGAGGGTTATATTTATAGGACGTGTACCCGCACTTGCATGAAGGGAGAGTGAAAAATAGTTTTGAGAAAACAGCCCTCAGTACACCTGACTGAGATTCAAACCTCGATCTCCCTGTCATTGGAGGTCTAGTATACTACGAGAGTTTTGCTGTAGACCATGCGGCCACCGCACCCAAACAAACTGTGCTGGTTTTAACTGCTTTACAATCACACGTGCTATTTTTGAAACAACCCTTCTGGGTGAGATATATCTAGAAACATTTAAAAAATAAATTTGTATTTTTATTTATTGTAGTAAAAAGATACTTTTTCATTCCGAGCTAAGAATATGAAGGTACTTTTAAAAATAATTCTAAGAATAATACTTAGCACCGCGTTTTACCCTAACCGTTCGGGTTATACGCTTAAGTACAAATTAGGCTAATGGGTTAGGTATTGGGAAGGTTTAATATAGAGGAAGTGAACCCACCTTTGCGTGGAGGGAGAGTGAAAAACCATTTAGGAAAAACCTGTTAACCCGAGCGAGATTCAAACCCCAATCTTCCTGTTCTCGACAGTCTAGCTCAACATTAAACTAACGCCTTAGATAACTATGCTACCTAGGTGGATTACTTTAAAAAATGTCGTTTTCTAACTACACTTGGTAAATATTATATTTTCTCAAATCGGCAAACGGCTTCTTCAGTCCCTTTATCTATACACACCTATATCTAGCTGAAACCTATGACTCAACTACGGGACGATGTAGTTTATTAACATATGAGGATTAAAATCCTTCTCTCCATTAACCTCACTTTTTAAGAATTTATGCCACTACAACTAAACACTTGAAAAAAACCCAATTAAACTAAATTAGGGTTTTTTCCCCAAAAAAACTCCAACCCACCCTATTATAAACAGTGAGTCAGACTCATAATTAACATATACATTTTGTTTGTATTCTAACCCTAGACATTTTTGTTCAAACAAAAGGGGTTCTTAGCGTTTTTTACACTCGTAAATTCATGTACAAACTAAATTAGTTAGATAAAACCTACTTCGGTGGCCGCGGGGTTCAACGTGCTACACTTGCAGTAGACTAGACTGCCGATGACGGGTAAATTGAGGTTCGAATCTCGGTCCGGTGTATTGAGAGGGATTTTTTCAAAATAGTTTTCCATTCTCCCTCCACAGAAATGCGGGTACACCGCATAAAAATGTAACCTTCCTAATCTCTAAAGCTATTAGTGCAATTAGTACATGAGTGTATAGCCCAAAATGGTTGTAAGACGTGGTGCTTAGTTTTATGTATACAAAATCCACTCTTGAGACCACGTGACTACCAGAACAAGGTTCACGGCCATTACACAATAACCTAGTTAAATACAAAACCAACCGACACTCGAGCCGGGCAGGTATGTGTTTTAGTGAATATATTTAAAAAAAAAAAAACAGAATCGTCCCGCAATCAAGCCATACTGACCGAACGAACGACCACCATCTGTTGGCGAAGATAGTGCCAACTTCTGCTGATAGAGGGTGTCAGCACAACGAACCCTCCGGCAATTAATCTCGGTGTTAAATATAGCACGTACAAATATAATCATGATTTCGGCAACGCTTGGGTTCAAACACAGGGCTCTAGTCTATCTCACCAACCTAATCACGGAAACAAATAATATGGAGGCTCCCTATATAAGCATGGTTCTTTTTATTTTCTATAACATATAGTAATCATTACATCTTTGACCTCAAGATTATGATTTATTTAGACGTAGCCCTAGAATTCAGGGTTTCTTAAATAAGCTTGTCCCTGGGTGTTTGTTGATTGCAACCAAACATGTTGTATGGATTTTGTATAAACCTGATATTTAGATGTAATTGGGCTATAACTTCAGCTGAAATACTGATTTTAATTATAGCTAGAGCCAGAATAAAGGGGGTTTAATAAAAATTTGTATTTAAAACATAGAATTTTTTCAAAAACAGCTTGGAAAATTTTGTTTAAAATTGACATCTGGAGAGTGTTTAACATGTTTTATGGGGAAAATCATTTAAGGGTATTTTGCTGAAGATTAAATTGAGAACATTTGAAATTTTTCTATAATGGAACCAACTATATCCTTAAAAATGCCTATCTGGGGATTGTTTTATATGATAATCAGCATCATAATGGCCTACTTGTTGTTCAGTGGAAATCATTAAAAAGTAGTTTGTAGATGACCGAATTTTGAAAAAAATATTTCCAAACTATAGCAGATAATATCCCGGTCGGCTGTAATAATTGTGTCCCTTTCTGAATGGCTTCCTCCTTTCTCTCCACACAAATTTTGGTACATTTCCTCTCAACTCTAATTCCCTTATCCCTAATCCATTAGCTCGGTTAAATATGAATAGCCTAGATGGGTAGTAAGAAGCTGCAAAGAAAACAACAAAGTATTGTTTATTTGGTGAGTGGACGTGACAGCCTGGAAAGAATCTCACAAAAATCCTTTCGGCCGTGATTGAACTTTTGATCAGTAATCAGGAACTATTAGCTGAAACTAGAACAGACATACATCACATTGCTATGGAACATAAGTTATAAAAACAACATAAAATAGGACACAAAAACCACTGTGTTCTCCTTCAAAGTCCTGTGGCTATTTACAAAATATTTCTACAACTACAAGTCGCAGAAAAGTGTCACAAAGCGCATGCGTGAACCCGTTATATAAAGTATCCAGTGTTCATCAGTGACGCACCCTGAGAGAGAGAGAGAGAAAGAGAGAGGGGGAAGCGATGGGAAGGGGAGTACAAACGAGGCATTTACCCCCTCTCTTCACCAAGATTGCAAATACTATAAATAAAAGCAAAACCCATACTAAAACATCTATCATATTATAGAGTAGTGTGGTCCAACGGGCGGCCCGCGAGCCGAATGGGTCTGCGCTCACTGAAAATGTGGCCCTCACAATATCCTGGAGGTGAATTAAAGGGAAGTTCTGGGTGGAAGATGTAAAACAAATAAATATCTTTATTTTAAAAGGTCATGATTGAATTTATTTGATTAATGAAAACATATATCTATAATAATAAGCTGTTTTTAAAATACAGGTTAAGACTTCGAAAAAATCTAAGGTCAATAAAGAGGTAAAAGGATAGTATACTAAAAGTGTGTGTGCGCGTGCATATTTTGTAGTATATTTTTAAGATATAATATTTTTTTTTAAACGTTGCAGTATAAATTGAAAGATTTTACCAACCAAAAATACAATTTTGTAATCACATGGGCTAGATTGGGAGGCATGTTTGTATAATATTGTAGTGTTTTGGATTGTGAATGAAAAAACGAGTACTGCACGGTGTTATGGTTAGCTAGTAAATATAATAGAGGCTCTGACCACATAAATAGGGTCAGCATTCCAGAGGGAGAAACCAGGCCAGGCGGCAGAATAAAGCGTGGTGTGTCCAGCTATCGGGGCTGACTATTCACCATCGAGTCTAGCGGGTCACTCTGCCCATTTTGGGAGCTACGTGGGCAAGGACGCCAGCACATTAGTACTTGTATTTGAGGGCTACCGCTCAAGCCCAGCGTACCCGGGTTCGGAGATCGTGTAGGTTCATCTAGAGGTCAAACAGACCATTGTTTTACCTTGCAATACTTTGTTCTGTCACTAGATTTCACTAGATGCTGTGTAAAAGGCTTATTCTGTAACTTGAAAGGGACCCGTGTCTTGGGAACTGGTAGGAAAAAACTTTGCCATAAACTATTTCAAGGATCGAATGTCTTTTTCTTCGTCAAATTTGTTTCGGCGTTATTCTTCAAACGCCATCCAATCATTTCTATAAGTTACATTAGGGGAGAGAGGAGGTGTCAATATCTGTCAGATGGTATTTAAAAGGGGTACGAAATCAGGTATTTTATCAGTGGTTTCATATTTGGCGATTCCACTTGTAAGTTTAAAGTTCCCTTAAATGTTTTTATTAGATTTACTCAGGTAGGGTTTGATTGAAGGTCTCCTATAACCATGTCTCTGTCCCAGGAAGTGCACTAAACAAACCCCACCCGGTCCAATCGATTATACCTGAGAGTTGAAAGAGGTTTGCCCTAGTTTCTCTTCGGGCGGCTACAGAGGCTGGTATTGCATCGCCGCAACATTAAAACATTATACTGCAAGGAAGATGCAATGGCTCAGAGTTATGAATGAAGCCCTACTCCTTTTTATACAACCACATCTCTCTCTCTTGTTGCAATTGCCCTTCACATGGCGGCTTTTGTTTATACATATTTATGATATCATTCTCTTCTTCTTCTTTTTTTTTACTCCGCGTCTCACCTACCATCCGAGCTATACGCATTTAATTACACATCTGGGGGGGTAAGTATGACGAAGTTAGAGCTTAGAGAAAATGTGCCCTTATATTCGTCGAAAGAAAGTGGTAAAACATTTAGGACAAAACACCTTCAGTACACTTAGGAGAGATTCAAGCTCTGACCTTCCTTTCCTCGGCAAAACCAAATTAAACGGTTTTGACATTTAGTGTGCGTGCCCACCGGTAAGGGTGAAATCACTGTCAATTGTGAAAGAAACACATCAGCCAAACGCAGGTGGCATGTATATATATATATAGCTTTAGTTAGCTCCTTTTCACCTACATTGGTGGGCACGAAGACAAAGTACCAGACTCGTAAGGCGTGTTTTCGTTGTTGATCATGTATCGATGTTCATGACCAAAGGTTGACCTGTTATCGATGTTAACGAAATGTTTATGATCGAGGCGATACCAGAGCTCGGTTTGGTAACGCTTTCCTTGACCAGACTAAACAGTATGGTTACGACCAATGAGCCGAGAATTTGTGCGCCAATTTCAAAACAGCATCACTTCTTATGTTAGATTTAAACTAGTATATCAGTATAACTCTTATTCAATGTATTTTAAGTTTTTGTAAATTAAAATGGACAGCAGTTACTAGCCAGAAACACATGACAGTAAGTTGGTACTTAAAAACCGGTTAGTTATGAATAAAAGAAAGCGAGTACTATATGATCTAGGCTTATTTAATATTACATACATACCTCATGTTTTTTAAGGTTATTTTTGGGAAGATATGTTTAGCTTGATATGTTGTGTAAATATTTGGACTAGTCAAAATAAGCACCAATCTGACTAAGAATAAAATTAAATAGCTCATTTTTCATCGATCTGTAGTACATGTAACATGATTACATAAATTCACCCACCAGCTGTTAGATCTACTCCACCCCAACCACCATTTTTGTTTGAGAAAAATATCTCAAAATCGTTTTCGCACTTCAACTTTTGACCCCTATTTGTTGGTTCAGTGTTTGAGCTCAACCAGCTCTACTGTTGGTGAGTTTCTTTCTATCTTCTTACAGGATGTTTATAGTGTAACTTATTAAAATTCACCATCCTCTCCCTTTTTTCTTAGGTCAGTTGGTTTCATTCATTCAAAGCTGATTTGTATTCAAGACAAAACACAATCGTATGAAAACAATTTTGAAAAGAGTTTCAAGATAATTGGCCGGAAATCTCGTAAAGCTAGGACAAAACAACTCGCGCGGTTTATCACGTAGTCTAAGGCATCATCAATCTGCCTATAGACTCATTATCAGTAAACCATCAGATGAGGTTGACACCTTATCCCACACGCTCATCAATGTGGGCTCTAAGACATTAGGTCTACTCTTTGTTAATATGTTCTACTTTCAGGAATCTACCAAATTAAATGTGTGCTAGCAGGCTTAGCTCTAGCTCGGAAGTTCGGGGTTCAAACATAGACCTGGTTCCCTCGGGTGGGTTTTCCTAATCTTCTCTCCAGCGAGATCCGATGCTTGGTTTAAAATTCCCTCCCATCATCTTATGCCCTAAGAGTATACACACTACCTACACACTGGCACAAAAAAGCAGAAAAATACTTCTATAAATAAAGAAGTGAAGTTTCAATTTTGTTTATCACCGAGTATTACTACCTATTCAGGTTATACACATATATGATAATTAATCTAGTGTGGTAAGGATGAGGAAGGAAACATTTTATAGGTAATATGCCCGCATTTGCTTGGAATGAGAGTGGGAGACCACGTAGTAAAAACCAGCATCAGTAGATACAAGCGGGATTCAAGCCCCGATATCTCCATCACCAGCAGGCCAGTCCAATACGAGAGTGACGTCTTAGACCGTTTGGCCACTGAAGTGGGTAAGTTTCAATAATGTTTCCCGCTACGGATCATAGGCCGCTATTGCATTCAGAGGACCACTCCGGAGATGGCATGTATTTGTGTTGTGTGGTGCACGTCACGTACTGTAGGGGCAGGTCAGGGAGGCAATGTCACGTGTCTTGGCTCTCAGGAAGGGGAAAGGTTTTTTTTTCTCCCGTAGTAAACACTGAAGATCAACGCTTTGTAAATATTTACAAGCTGTCCTGACCTAGTTCGTAGAGGAACATAATTATTGTACTATCAAAAATAATAAAGGGTCTACCCCTGAACCAGTGGCGTACTATGAGAAAAATTAATAGGTATGCTGTTCTCTCAAAGTTGCAACGGAGATTTGGGGCCCGAGGACCCTCGACCACCGTTATCCAAGAACGTCAAGGGATTATTTCGGGGGATATATTTGAAGACGTGTCCATATAGAACAGTGGTTCTAGAACATTTATTATTTCCCTTTAACTGTATGCTATCTTAGGAAATTTTGAGCCCCCATATTCTCCCTTCTTTTATTTATCCATAACGATGATTACCATCCTCTCAAAATGTAATAAAAGTAACTCCATGGTGTCAGCCCGCTTTCAGGCTATACCTACCGAGTGGCTACCAAGCTGGTGAATTAGTGCCAACTCTTGCGGATAGAGGGTTTCATGTAGTCAGCACAACGATGACTCCAGCCATTAAGCTCGGTTTTCTATACCGGAGCCACTACTATTTTATTCAAGTAGCTCCTTATTTATCCACTCTAGGCTGAATCTAACCCAGTTCCAGACCCACTGCTTCCCAGATAATCTGGACGCGCCGGGAATCAAACCCGGGACCTCTGGGTCCGTAGCCAGAACCTATGACCACTAGACCACGTAGGCGCTCTTCAAATTGTAATGATATCTACATGGTTAGAAATTTAAGTAAATATTAATGTCGGGGCTAAGAGTGGTATGGGCACATTTCTGAATGCATAAGAGAGACAGAGCCTATTCAATTAGCCTAGTGTAATTAAAAGCACACAGTTAGCAATACTCAAAGCAAACAATCATAATAAGAGTAAAATGAAGAGATACATCGATCAAGTGTCCATCAGATCTTGGTGGGAGGGAATCAGGTGGATTGTCCAACTCACGTTGCAATTAAAACTATTTTATAAAGCCTAACTTATCTCACACAATGCTGCTTGGAAACAAACGAGTCTCCCAACTTGAGAAGTTATGCTCCAAAGCTAATTAGATGTGTAAACTCTGACTAACATAGGGAGATTATCTCGGACTATTAATACTCTATCGCTACATCATTGGCTTATTGATAAGATATTTACACATATCTTTTGCTGTAAGCATTGGTACACCCAAATTGGAGAGGGGCAAACAGGGTATTTGACCCCCTTCCCCCTCTTTACCCCAACACCACAAATACTGTTAATAGAAATTTAAATAATATTAAGTATAACTAACATTGAAGATGTGTCGACTGTATATGCTACATTTTAAGACCAGGCTTCTGACTTAAGCCTAATATTCAAAATGTTTACAGTTACACACAAAATTAACAATTTAAAAAAAACATACGAATAATAGCTTCGATACCATTTGTATTATTTAAATTACTTAATTTCTATAAAACTACTCAAATTGATTGATAAAAGCATTTAATATTCATAAATATTCTCGGCCTTCAGGTCTTAGGAGGATGTGCAACCCCAAACCCGCTCTCTCCATCAAAATGTAATTCTTGCTACAGCCTTGATTGAATGCCTCCCCCCATAGTAAATGGCTGGGTGCGCCACTGATTAAGTAAATTATAAGAAAATATATTTTATTTTTCCTTTTCCTTCTAAATCATCTTGAAATGGTGAACTCACACTCCTGACTTTTGGGATTATTTGATGTGTAATTATATAAAATCACAATGACTAATAAGTCGTTAATGTAAAACAAAAACTAAAAAACACTATTAAAACTCCACGATCCTTTCTACTAAAGAAAAACAAGAATTACCGTCAACTACGGTTAAAGTAACCTCATCACCCGCCTTCCCCCCCCCCCCCCTCCCCTTCCATACTCTATCAGTGCTGAAATGCCTAAATTTGGAAAAATTGTTAAATGTGTTTGCCACATACATGATAATACATGTGACTAGAATACCTAAACATAAATCAATGTATTTAATTAGTGTATAATTTAAAGCTTGTTACGTATACTAACTATTATTTTACAATTAATTATATATTTATTTTATACATTTTTACTTAAACAATACTAAATTAGCTTAATAAATAAACATTATGTTCTTGAACCTTTTTTTCAATAGTTGGCACAATGCTTAGCTTGCTTCACAGGAACAGCATGACCTGAATTGTGAAAACCTGAGCTCATTGGTCAATTACTTATGGACGAGCGGAAAGGAATGTGTTTCCACCCCCTAGACATTGGGCAAGGTCATTAGAGCCTCCTTAGCTTACCTTGCGGTTTTCAAGTAGCAAGCCCTGGGTTTCCTATTGTGCAAAGTAGAACCTTTTGGAAGAAGAATTACTTAAAACACAGTATTCTTGGAATAATAAACCAATATTAGTTTTAAAATTAATAATTCATAACATGCATATGTATTAACAATTTAAACATTAGTGTTAACACAGTTCACACAGACAACATTGAATTAAACAAAAAAACTAGTCCATATCATATAGGGTATGCGGCGTAGGACTAGCATACCCAGAGAATACGCCACTGCCCTGAACTAAAAAGAAAATGAGTCTTACAATTTTATCTGTTTTGGTTCAAATTTAATATTGAAATGCCATATAGTCATACCTCAAGGTTAAATCATAATTTTGGTTTTATCTAATAAATTAAGGGTAGTTCCCTGGTTATTAACTTGGGAGAATTCTAAATTTTTCAAAATACATGTACAAATTTAAGTTCAAAATGAATTTCTGGTGACTTTTTTAAGTGATAAATAAGTGAAAGATTAGGATAGTTTAAAAAAAGTTTTTTAAAGATTGAAATTTTAAATAATGGCTCTAAAATTTTTGTTCAAAATCAATATCTAAAGAGCATTTTATATTATTATTAATTTTCTGAGGAAAACTTAAAAAAATACCAATTTTTGAAAATTTGCTTCCAATCTATAAAATACTATGAGAAAGTAAGTAGCCTACATAAGATTGTGTCGTATTATTTATTTTACTATCAACTGTCGTAGAAGCAGAGGGTGTCGAGTTTCACCTCTGAGCCTCAGGAGTCTAACAGCCTAGTTCCTCCACGGCACCTCAAGGAAGTGACTTTAAGTACCCTGAGTGCAATTGCCTAGTTCCTTCATGACACCTCAAGGAAGAAGTTATAAATATAACTATTGGCTTAGGATAGGGATACCACTTTAGAAAATACAAACATATTTTTATGAGTAACGCAGAACTTACCACATATAATTTATTAGACAATCCTGCACGGCGTTGCCCATGACCCACTGTGTTATAAGATTTATATAAGGCCCTCACTTCCCCCCCCCCGCTCCCCCCTCCCCCGTGCTACCTGTGACCCACTGTAGTATAAGATTTATATAAGCCCCCCCCTACCCCATGGTGCCCGATTTCAAATGGAAATGTTATCTCTGCAACGTAATTCTAAGCCAGATTATGTCAATAAATATAGCTCTAATATACCTTATGTAAAACTATCGACATTTTTATGAGGAATAAATTAAATTTTCAAAATAAAATATATCCTATGTTACTCGCTGATAATGTAGCTTTATATTGGTGAAATAATGTTTAAAATAGGTCCAGTAGTTTTTGAGTCTATCCATTACAAACAAAAAAACAAAAAATCAAATCTTTCCTCTTTTTCATATTAGTATAGATTTAGAATGTATTTACACAGTTACATATTATTGTAATTTTACTAAATAATTCTCAGTGATACATATTTTCGTAAGTTACGCAAAATTTACGACACACAATTTATTTATAGCTTACAGTATCTACACGGCTAAAATCATTTTAATATCAGTGATCGATTATCTCTTAGATGGCTTTAATTTGCTTTAGGCAGAAAACTATAATGCAATGAAGTCACAAATCTGGCCATCGTTATTCGATGGGTTTCTGAATTCGAAATTCTTTGCATGAATTTAGGTAAAGATTGTAAAGATTAGTTATAATAGCCGGTTAAACGACATCTTTTACCAATGTATTTTGTTTAAGGTGAGATAGAAGGGGACGTGAGAAAAGGCAAGGGTTTTTTAAATTTTTATGGAAAAACTATTTTTGGGTAAAATAAAATAAGATATTGCTCCAGCACAAACATAGAATTTAATTTTCTTCACATGTTGATACCAACACTTGTTGTTGAATATCTGTCAAATGAAGAGAAAAAGTTGTCATTACATTCCATGACACCCTTGACAGATATTTAAGAAATTTTGAGGTCATCATGGGAAGAAAATTAAACTGAATGTATGTATTGTAGCAATATTTTATTTATTTTGGCAAAAAAAAAAAAAATTGCCATAAAAACTTCAAAAATACTGGCTTTTTCTCGAATCCCCTTCCAGCCCACCTTAAGATAAGTAAATTTGTTAAAATTAGAAACCTTTTCTCGGTTATGGAATGTTGTTCTCACTAACGAGTATTTAAATAAACAAGATACAGGTTACCATAGCTCTCATTTAAAAGTTCAAGTAATCAATTTCCCGAAAATATATATTATTTTGTTTTGTTTCACAATTATATACTGTCCTGAGTACCTGAGAGAGCGTGATAGCTCAAGGACTTACATTACTAACCGCATGACGCGCTGGCGTCGCTAACATAAGCATCGCCTGCTGTTTACACGGTCTCAGGTGTTCCTGACCCCACTTACCTGATAAGAGCCTGGAAGAAAACATTAATTACCTGTCCTGTCCCGCGTCTCGCTACCCGTCCGGACTAGCTGTATGTTTACACTAATGGAGTACGGATGAATAAGGTAGAATTATATGAAATGTACCTTATTTTGCGTGGAAGAACAAGGACTAAGTATTTAACCTTTCTCTGAACAATCAGATATCAAAATATCGATATCTCAGGTCAGAGTCAAGAACGCTATTCCCGTAACTTTGTAAACAACATGGAGGCCTTATACCAAGCAGAATATGTTGTTCGATGCCAAATAGGAACTACAGTCTTTTTTTTTTCGGGTTAATCCTGTTAGTTGGTTATATATTAATTCTTCTAAATAAAAGTAGTAAAATTCCGCACCGTTGAGCAAACGGTAAAAGTGTATTTCTCGTCTGGTTTGCAAGTGACGGGAGGTCGAGATTTGAATCTCGTTCGGATCTACTCAGGGTGGGTTTTTCTAAATGATTTCCTCACCCTCCATCTACGCAAAGGACGGTGAAATTTCTCTAAATTATACCTTCCTCATTCTTACTTTACTAGCTTAATTTTAAAAATGCGTACACCTAGGATGGATGGCAAGACGGGTGTGTGTATGTATGTGTGTATGTATGTATGTATGTATGTATATATGTATGTATATATGTATGTATATATGTATGTATGTATGTATGTATATATGTATGTATGTATGTATGTATGTATGTATGTATGTATGTATGTATATTCTCCTCTCTCTCTCTTTTTGTAAATATATGAATTTTTTCAAAGCTGGTAATATAAAACACTAATGGGAACCAGGCGTGAACCTGAGGCATCTTTGAATTGTATTACAGTTCAGTGTAAATGTCACTTACACATATATTTAAATATATCATAATCTTTATTCGTTCGCTTGGTATCAAAACTATCAAAGACGTTCAAGTGTCTTAGAACATTAACATTTCGTTCGTAAACCTACCCCTAACAAAAGGGGAACATTCTGTCTGTCCCCAAGTCTGTCTGTCTGTGTGTACATCTGTTCATTCATCCATCTGTTTGTCTTTACCTGGGTCGAGATACAAAAAGGTTTTATGAATTCGGTTCAAACTTGATATTTAGATGAAGTTATTTGGATATACCTCAGGCCTTTATTTATTTTACCCTATCTCTTAAATTAAGAGCTGGTGTAAAAATCCAAATTTCCAAAATTTGCTCAAAAGATTTTGTTTGAAAAATGAATACATGAAGAGTATTTGATCTAAAAAAAATAATAGGTCAATGTTTGTTCTATGGTGGAAATTTTGTTTAAGGGTAGTGTAGTGATTAGTGATTTTAGAAAATTCAAACAATTTCAAAAATGATTATCTAGCAATATTGTTTAAAATCTATAGTTGGGGAGTGTTTGATGATAAATAAAAATGTATACCGGTTTTTCGACTAAAAACTCGTTTAAGTGTAATTTATTGATTACTGGTTTCATTAGTTTGAAACATTTTAAAACTGGCTTTAACGATTTGGTTCAAAATGAATATTTGGTTGTTTTTTTTACAATATGAATATGTTTATATAATTTTGTTAAAAAAAAGTAATTTAAGGGCAGTGATTGATTTTGGAAAAATTTGAAATTTTTTGAAAACAGTTGTACAGATGTTTTTATTTTATTTTGAAAAATGACACCTGGACATGATACTCAAACACGGGACCCCTAGCCAGTGTTCAGGTGTCATTTGAAAAAATGTATGGACGTGATACTTGATGCAGCTATGTACGTAATCTGAAGATCATTTCGATCTCCCAAGCTTCGCTAGTCACGTCCAAATCATTATATGTAGGCTTTGCTTTCTCCATATACCGATGTTGTTCAAAATTAATATCTGGGGACTATTTTAAATAGATAAATAGTAATGTTTGATTATATTTATAAAATAAATTAATTTGAGGGTAGTTTACTAAGGCGATATTTTAGAAAATTAAAACCTCTTTTCGAAAATGGCATTTAGTATCTAGATGGGTACTGTCTAGGAATTGTTTTACATGTTAACAAATAATTTATTTTTAGTTTTACAAATTTAAATAAAAACACAAGACATCTTGTGAATGTGGGGAATGCCAGGCCGCCACCGTTAAGCTGTAGGTCCTCCATTTCATATCACAATCACCCTACCATTACACATTAGCGTAAGAGCGTATAACCCGAACGGGTAGTAAGACGCGGTAGCTAATAATAATAATAATAATAATAATAATAATAATAATAATAATAATAATAAAAAAAACAGGTTAACTTATTATTTAAATTTTATTGAAATTGGTTTGAACTATTTTATATAAACTTTTTATGTGAAGTGTTTATTGTGATTAACAAGCTATGTTAGTTTTTCTAAAGAAAGTGGTAGTTTACTGAAAACCTATTATTGAAAATTTTGTCCCAAGTTATAACAGAAAAGTTTGTTCGATTGTGTTGTAACATATTCTATTTCAGGAGATCATTTAGAACTTACGTTAAGCTCATTCAAGGCATAATTTTATACATTCTTGAATAGAAGTAGGTATTGAAGAGACACACCTAAATATCTCATGTTTCTAGAAATTTATTTGCAAAGATTAAAGATGACCTCCAATTTTTCAATTTGTCAAAATGTTAATATTAATTATTTGTGGGAATATATATATATATATATACACGTGATCCGCCCACGCCTTACTACATGTCTGGTTTGTCCCCAAGTTTACTTCAATGAGCAAGGGTAAAAAGGCTTATTTTTCTGGGGGATTAGGGCAGGTTCCACTAGAATGGTTATATTAATATATTCATACCGTAGCATAACTTCCTTCAGAGAGGAAGTAGAGCTGTATGTCTCATGCCAACTGTGGCATGTAAAATAACCCTGGAAGTTATGTGAAAATACCTTTCCCGATAATATTGGTAGGACCTTTCGCTCTCTTTAATAGAAATTCTTGTGTGCTGGTACAATCAGTCGGTTCAGGAAGGGCACCTTAAATACCTCAAATAAATAAATAAATAATAAGTGAATTGATAAAATGTTTTTGTTTAATAATATATATGGCAGCTAGAGGAGTAAAGAAAGAGGTCGTATATAATCCACAAGTACAATCGTATAGTTAATGGTATAAATATTCGGCTCCTTTTCCCAGATCCACTAACTCTTTTCATTCCAAAACACTTCCTTTCTTCCTTGAAACAATTTGTTATTTTAGCGTATAACCCGAACGGGTAGTAAGACGCGGTGCTAAATAATAATAATAATTATTATTATTATTTTGTTATTTGAAATGTCGACAGAGCTAATGTTTCAATAGAAGACTTTTAATAATGTATCTTGCAGGTGAATATTCAAATAATAATTAATTAGTATTTAGATTGTAGCATTTAGGCCTAAAATGAATAGTAAAAAACCCGTAGCTTATTGAAGGTTTATAGGTTTTATATAAATATGTAAACCCACATTACGGGGGCTCCATAAATTTCCAATGGGGTGAACCATCCCACACCCACCCAACATACTCCTATCCCAATTAGATAGGAAATAGGAAGGTGAAATTGAGATGAATTGTGCTTACATTTGCGTGGAGGTAAAGAGGAAAACTTTTTTTTAAATTATACTCCAGATCACTATTCGAATCCTGACCTTTACATCATCTGCAAACCAGACAGGATAAGACTATCCCTTTTGTCCATATGCCCAAACCAGTGTGAGTCATTATGCTAACGATTGGCATTAAAAGCTTGAACCTGTAAAATGCAAGCCCTTGCATATACAAATTTACCTGCAGAACTACTATTTTCAGCAGTAAATCATGTTTTGCTCTTAGGCCTAAAATTCAAGTTTTAATAAATGGAACTGTAATCGAGTTTTGAAAACCATTTGTGAGTTGTTCATTAGTCCAAAATTGATATGACATTTCACCCTGCGTGGTTATGAATACATCAATTTGAAGTAACAAAAAACAGAATGTGGATAAATCTAGACGAAATAACCAGATTTAAATATGAGAAACTAATTAAGTCCGTGACCGCTTCGTGTGGTTCACGTATCAAATTGAAGACGAGAAGGGAAAGGTGCTGTTTCGAAGTGTTTATTATTACGGCATTTAACGGCGTGATTTTGAACATTTATCGAGGTTGATGTGTCACCGTCGTGCAGTCATGTCGTTAAAATGACAAATTTTGGGGACTTTAAAAAAATAAGATTACTTTAAAATTAGGTTATTAATGTTATTACAAACTAATTATATAAACTCTTTTTAGGTATCTATTAAATGTGAACTTTCTGAATCACCTGGTTCTCTCAGAATACGACTTATAAATTAACTTAAATCTAAAACAGACACAACATCCAGCCCCCTACCGTTAGTTCATCACTGTGAAAGGGGAAACCCACATTTCACCACTGATGCATTTTTCGGCCATGCTGGGCATCAAACCCGGGGCTTTTAGCTCAGTAGGTAGACAAAATACCAACAGAGCTTAGACGTAAGACCCCTGATTATTTTTTTAGCACCATGTTTTACTACCTGTTCAGATTATACGCGGATGCACTAATTACACTAATGAGTTATGGTGACCTGGCGGTCTAGGGGTAAGGTGTCAGACTTCCATGCTGGGGATCCAGGGTACATTCATCGGTCCCGGCAGAGATTTATCTGATTGCCTCTGACAACACGTGTATTAATCACAGCTTGTGAATGTGGGGAATGCCAGGCTCCCACCGTGGTTCGGATTCCACGTTAAACTGTAGGTCCTTCATTTCATCTCACAATCCCCCTACCATCACACATTAGCGTAAGTGCGTATAACCCAAACGGGTAGTAAGATGCGGTGTTATTATTATTATTATTAGTAGTAGTAGTAGTAGTAGTAGTAGTAGTAATAATAATAATAATAATAATAATAAGCTAATGAGTTGGGGATGAGGAATGTTACATTTTTAGAAGAAGTGTATCAGTAATTGCGTGGAGGGAGAGTCGAAGCCCAAACTCACTGTCATCGGCAGTCTAGTCTTTTGGGAAAGTGACGCCTTTGACTATTCTCCCACCGAAGCAGGTTAATTTATTATTCTTGTAACAAATACATATCGTAGTTGGTCTACTATTGTTGTGCATTCTATACATAAATGGCTTTTCTGAATTTGATTGAACAAATTAACTCTATTCTTTAGCTTTAGTGATGGACCAACCACCAGACAGTGGGGTTAAACACTTTGTGGTTCAAGGTCATCCGATTGCTGAGAGAAAATATATTGAAACATCAAAGGACCTTGGTGTTTACCTATCCGCACCACGTATCCTACCCGTCAGGGATATCCACGTGTTTACATTTATGGACTAAGAACTAGGAAGATTGAATTAAGAGAAAATTCACCCGCATTTGCGTGCAGGTAGAGTGGGAAACCATTTAGGGAAACATATTTCAGTACACTTAGGGCCCCAACCTCCCCATAACCCTCAAACTAATATAGACGATATTGATTTCCAACAATATGGCTTCCATAAAAAATTATCTCCATCCCGTGGTGCATCCAGAATTGTCCTTAGAGGGGGGGGGAGGGGGGGAGTATACAATCAAGAACGTATCTCGGATGAAATTTTGGAGCATTGAGGACTTAGTGTGCAGTTCCCCAGGATAACTGTAGTCAAACCTTACCTTCCTTATCTCTCTACCTCATTAGAGTAATTAAATTGCTTTCAGCTGGGACGGGTAGTAAGAAATACGTCTCGTAAAAAAATACATACTAAATCACACCTATTACAATTCCGCTGTAGAACCAACGAATTTACCCCTGTTAGACTCGGCTGTAGAACCAACTAAATCCCGCCTGTTAGACTCGGCTGTAGAACCGACTAGATCCCGCCTATTAGACTCGGCTGTAGAACAGACTAGATCCCGCCTGTTAGACTCGGCTGTAGAACCAACTAAATCCCGCCTGCTAGACTCGGCTGTAGAACCGACTAGATCCCGCCTGTTAGACTCGGCTGTAGAACCGACTAGATCCCGCCTGTTAGACTCGGCTGTAGAACCAACTAAATCCCGCCTGTTAGACTCGGCTGTAGAACCAACTAAATCCCACCTGTTAGAATCGGCTGTAGAGCCAACTAAATCCCGCCTGTTAGACTCGGCTGTAGAACCAACTAAATCCCGCCTGTTAGACTCGGCTGTAGAACCAATTAAATCCCGCCTGTTAGACTCGGCTGTAGAACCAACTAAATCCCGCCTGTTAGACTCGGCTGTAGAACCGACTAGATCCCGCCTGTTAGACTCGGCTGTAGAACCAACTAAATCCCACCTGTTAGACTCGGCTGTAGAACCAACTAAATTCCACCTGTTAGACTCGGCTGTAGAACCAACTAAATCCCGCCTGTTAGAATTGGCTGTAGAACCAACTAAATCCCGCCTGTTAGAATCAGCTGTGGAACCAACTAAATCCCGCCTGTTAGACTCGACTGTAGAGCCAACTAAATCCCGCCTGTTAGAATTGGCTGTAGAACCAACTAAATCCCGCCTGTTAGACTCGACTGTAGAGCCAACTAAATCCCGCCTGTTATACTCGGCTGTAGAACCAGCTAAATCCCGCCTGTTAGACTCGGCTGTAGAGCCAACTAAATCCCACCTGTTAGACTCGGCTGTAGAACCGACTAGATCCCGCCTGTTAGACTCGGCTGTAGAACCGACTAGATCCCGCCTGTTAGACTCGGCTGTAGAACCGACTAGATTCCGCCTGTTAGAATCGGCTGTAGAACCAACTAAATCCCACCTGTTAGACTCGGCTGTAGAACCGACTAGATCCCGCCTGTTAGACTCGGCTGTAGAACCGACTAGATCCCGCTTGTTAGAATCAGCTGTAGAACCAACTAAATCCCGCCTGTTAGACTCGACTGTAGAGCCAACTAAATCCCACCTGTTAGACTCGGCTGTAGAACCAACTAAATCCCGCCTGTTAGACTCGGCTGTAGAACCGACTAAATCCCGCCTGTTAGACTCGGCTGTAGAACCAACTAGATCCCGCCTGTTAGAATTGGCTGTAGAACCGACTAGATCCCGCCTGTTAGAATCGGCTGTAGAGCCAACTAAATCCCGCCTGTTAGACTCGGCTGTAGAACCAACTAAATCCCGCCTGTTAGACTCGGCTGTAAAACTGACTAAATCCCGCCTGTTAGAATTGGCTGTAGAACCAACTAAATCCCGCCTGTTAGACTTGACTGTAGAGCCAACTAAATCCCGCCTGTTAGACTCGGCTGTAGAACCAACTAAATCCCACCTGTTAGACTCGGCTGTAGAACCAACTAAATCCCGCCTGTTATACTCGGCTGTAGAGCCAACTAAATTCCGCCTGTTAGACTCGGCTGTAGAACCGACTAGATCCCGCCTGTTAGAATCGGCTGTAGAACCAACTAAATTCCACCTGTTAGACTCGGCTGTAGAACCAACTAAATCCCGCCTGTTAGACTCGGCTGTAGAGCCAACTAAATCCCGCCTGTTAGACTCGGCTGTAGAACCAACTAGATCCCGCCTGTTAGAATCGGCTGTAGAACCAACTAAATCCCGCTTGTTAGACTCGGCTGTAGAACCGACTAGATCCCGCCTGTTAGACTCGGCTGTAGAACCAACTAAATCCCGCCTGTTAGAATCGGCTGTAGAACTGACTAGATCCCGCCTGTTAGACTCGGCTGTAGAGCCAACTAAATCCCGCCTGTTAGACTCGGCTGTAGAACCAACTAAATCCCGCCTGTTAGACTCGGCTGTAGAACCAACTAAATCCCGCCTGTTAGACTCGACTGAGACCAGGGCAAGGCGGATCTCATGTTTGAGCTAGCCTTGAGCCAATCTCTGTCCTCTCGCTTTTGTTTCGTTAAAAATAATAATGATTCTTCAACCCGAAGATTGGTCTTGATGTGCCTCCTATACCTCTGGGGATGGGCCTGCACTCAGCCCTTCGGCCGTTGAGTGCTGCCCACACAATCTGGGAGAAAGTTTATGTCCTAAGAAGGTCATTAAAGTGTGGTAGTTTCCTGTTGCTTTCTGCATTTGGATTTCTATTAAAGATCGAGAGGGAACCTACACATTTTGCTGGAAAAGTATTTTCTCCCACACTCTAAGGTGTTTTTTTTACATTCCACAATCGATATGGGACCAATAGCTTTCATCCCCACTGAAGGAAGACGCGCTACAAATTTTTATCATTCAAGAAAAATCAATCGACTCTGGTTGTGTTTGAACCCACGAACATCGGGTCCTTAGGTGAACACTTCCCTAGACCACCGAAGCCCACTTCGTAAGAGTTTAAACACCTTAATGTCATATTTATTCGATTGATTTTGGTATTTAAAATATTTACCGTGATCTATTTGTATATTCTACGCTTTCCGTGAATATTTTTGTTCATGTGACTTAACCTGCAAATATCTTCACTCATGTGAGCTACTACGTTGTATATCTTCAACCATGTGACCTACTCCATGGGATATACTCACGTGACCTACCCAATAGGATATTCTTACTCACGTGATCTACCCACTCACTCATGGAACTTAACAAAAAGGATAACCTCACTCATGTAATCTACCCACTCACTCATGTGACCTACACAAAAGGATAACCTCACTCACGTAACCTAACCAATCGGATATTCTCACTCACGTGACCTACCCAATAGGATTTACCCTTTTCGTAATATATTTACCTATGCGATCTCTCTGTGGATATTTGTACTATTAAATATTTTCACTAAATTGTTACTAGCTCCTTTCTAACTCTTGCCCTAGTACTAATAGTAGGCATTTAATGACAAACACAGTATTAATCAGTTTGCAGCTTTACCATGGTTTAGTATGTATAGCTTTTTATTTTTATTCCGTTATTGAATCGAATAGTAAATATTAAAATGAAGTCTTTATCTATGAAACTCACATTCATTTGTCGACAAGAAATATTGTTTAATACTGAGAATAATGTCTCAAAACAATGGGAAACTATTTTCGAACATAAAATTTTAATATCATCTAAGTTAATCCAAATACATTCAAAAAAATTTTCAAAATAGCTTTATCACGATATTTTTCTTCTACAGCCTCCTTACAATAAATACTTGGTGGTGGCCCACTTTATCCACCTTTTCCCAAGATAACTACTATTTTTTTATTGTTATCCTGTACTACTTACTACCTGTTCAGGTTATGCGCTTACATGAAAATTACTACAATATGATAAGAATGAGGAAGGAAACTTTTTAAAGGTTATCTACCTGCATTCACGTGGAAGGAGAGTGGGAAACCATTTAGGGAAAAACGCCCAACTAGATTTGAGCAAGCCAGTCTAACACGAGAGTAACTCGTTAAGACTATTTAACCACTAAAGCTGGCTGTTATTTAATTACTTATGTGTATTACCTTAACTCTCAATAAATAAAATATGGCTTACTATTCAATTATAGCTTTCTCTGAGCTTTAAAATTAATGTCGATGTATTTTCAGCATCCCTATAGTAATAATAATAATAATAATAATAATAATAATAATAATATTTAGGACCGCGTCTTACTAACCGTTCGGGTTATACGCTTTAAGTACTAATTACGCTGATGGATTAGGAATCGGGAATGTTGAATTAGAGGAAGTGAACCCGCATTTGCATGGAGGGAGAGTGGAAAACCATTTAGGAAAAACCACCCCCAGTTCACCCGACCGAGATTCGAACCTCGATCTCCCCGTCCTCGGCAGTCGAGCTAAACACGACAAGCGCGTTAACCAACTACGCCACCGAGGCGAGTATCCCTATAGTAGCCACTTTGTTTTGCACACAAGAGTGGTTTTGTTGCGTATAACGTATTATGATTTAGAATTATATTTGTATCCATGCATATGTTAAATATTCAATTAAAAATCTCTTGAGACTATCTGATGCTTACATTATACATAACGATGTTTAGTGAGAGCACGGGGCTGGTCCGCGTGGCCCATTTGACGACTGCAGGGTCCAATTGTTTTCAGTATATCTACCTATCATACGCCAGCCTCCCCCTCACCAAATTGAAAACGTTGTTTGCTTTTTACCTTGAAACCATCGCAGTCTCTCTCTATCTCTATCTCTCTCACACGCACTCATTCTGGCCCCAATAGTCGGCGTCCCCCTTCCCTCTCTGACACGCACTCAACCCTTGTCCTATAACAGCCTCCATCTCTTTTTAGTCATGTTTTGTTCGTTCCCATTCTGTATCTTTTTTACGCTTCCATCCTTACCCCGGTAACACCCTCTAGCCCATTTCTCCATACTGCTTTATAGTTGATTTCCCTCTTTCTCTTCTGGTCTCTCTTTCTAATAAAAAAGGTTTCATACTCCTTCCTCTTCTAGCTACCTCGTTTACTTTCTTTTTTCATCTCGTAAAGTTCTTCCCTCTCTCGTATGTGTTGCCTTCTTTATTTAATTTTATACTTTGCTCTCTTCCCTTCTTTGTCTTTCTCTATCCTTTTCTCTCTCGGACGTATCCATTCTTAACTCTAGCTTTGTTTGCCATCTTTCTTTTACTGCTTCAATTTATGTTCCTCTCATATTTGTCTCCGTCTCGACTATTTTTGTTATGCCCCTTTTTACTGTAGCCTACTTTTTTTTTCTTTCTACTTCGTTATTTTCTTGCACAGAAAGGTATTTCCCCTTTCACTCCCTACCCCCTACCGCATACAATGTTCTGTCTCTTACCTTTTCCTTATTAATGTCCACGTTTATCCTCCGTTCTCTTTCCCACATTTTTCTTCAGCTCCAGTGTATTTCCCTCCCGTTTCTCCTATGTACACTCTGTTTTGATAGAACCTAGACTTCCTTGAAAATGATATAAGTGAGCACATCAGGTTGAGGGAGTTTGTCCCCGACATTCAGTACTTTTAGTATAGATACCAGCATTAGGGATCCCGTGAAATAAACGTCAGGCTCATTTAGTCCGGTTTGCTGGTGATGGGGAAGTCGGGGTTTAAATCCAGTCTGGGTGTTTTGAGGGTGGGTGGTTCTTTCTAAATAGTTTTCTCACTCTATTGTCATGCAAATTCCGGTTCATTCTATCTAAAATCATACCTTTATAATCCCTGTACCGTTAACGTCGTTAAATACGGATAGTCCGGATGGGTAGTAACACGCAATTAAAAATAGAACATATCGAACGTGGATATATTTAAGAGAATGTCGACAAATCTGTGCGGTAGGCCTATAAAAGGGAGTCTAAATTTTATTATAGCTCTGTGTATATCCACCATTCAACCTCCCCTCACCCTTTCCCCCCTTCAGACTCCGTTATATCGAGCGTCTCTGTTCTCAGATCACTCCACGCCTCAACTCCCTTCCCTTCTTTCTCTCTCTCTCTCTCTCGCAACTCACCTTGTATTTTTAATCACAACCTGTGAGGAAACATCCCCCCTCACTCCTCCACAAAGGAAGAGAAATACTCTTCCCCCCCTACTTCTACCCATAAACCGCGAGTCCACTACGGAAAATTGCGCCCCCTTCCCTTAACTCTTGCTCATTCATCCCCTGCCCTTCCCTCCAACCAATCCAACTGTCGCGAGGAAGGTGAGAGAGGGTGAAATATCATGAACACACCTTTCGGTTGCTAGGCAAGTACAAACCGTCCGGTTTCTAAGGACGCACATTTTTTTTAATGGATGACAAAAAAAATATGAAACTAGCATAGAAAAAATATTTTCAAACAAACTTCTGAAGAGAATTCTTGAGGAAAATGGGGTCAACCACACTTGAATTTGATGATGGTTTGTTTAATTGAACTAAAGACAACAGAAAACTTAAAAGAATGGGTTTTGAATGCAAAAATAGTTTCATAGATATCCATTAACAGATCATATTTTGTTTTAAGTAAAATCTTTTTTTTTAGCACCACGTCTTATTACTTGTTTGGGTTTTACTCATATGTGCTAATGTGTTAGGAATGAGTAAGGTAGAATTTATAGAGGGTGTACCCGTATTTGCGTGGAGGTAGAATGGAAAACCATTTTATAAACACAACCTAAAGTCCACCAAACCGAGATTCGAACGGTTATCTATTGATGGCCGCATAAAATCTTAAGGACTTGGCCAGAGGTCATACATGTAATTTATCGAAATTAATGCTCAAATGAAATAAAATCATGAAAGAATAATAGTTTATTTTTATAAATACATACATGTATAGTTCATACAGTAACGTTATATGCGGTATTAATCTGAAAGAAAACAAACACCAAATATAAATACAATTTAGTGCTCATTAACGCCAGTTCCGAAAGCACAATTAATTGTTTATTTCTGCACTTTAAAGTATTTCAATTTTAGTTGGTGGGCCATACAGAACCAAAGTGACCTGACACATTAGATGGCAGTAATATGAAAGAAATATGACAATGACATACGAATGACGATACTTACATGTGACTCAAAGCACACGGAATAATTTAGCATCAATTCATTTAGTAATAATGTTTACCTATAATGATTAAGATGCTTTGGCTTTAGTGTATTGAGTCAATGTCAAAATTTTATTGAACAATTTTAACAAATGTATAATCATATGTTATAAATGGTAATTCAATGATTTTAAATCTTTACTGTTCAAGAGTTATAAGAGCTCAAACTTGATATTTTATGTTTATTCCCATGCCATTGTTAAGGTGACGTAATTACTGTATGGGGGCTTATATTTAGTATAAAGATACATTCATATGAAGTGTTCACAATTAATTATTATTTTATAATATGAACATATTTTATAAATATCAATATATATATATATATATATTAATACTACTGTCGCTACTCCCCCAACCCATGGGCCAATGTGTCAGGATGGTTTAGTGGGAGGGGTAGGCAGCGGCAAATAACTGTGGAGCTCGTTTTGATCTTGTTTATTGAAATAAATTACCACACGAGTGCATAAATGTGATGTAGGCTTTAGAACTAGATGAAACAGTTTAGAAAAAAGGTCTTCGTTCTATCATTGTTCCTACTTAGCAGTTCCGTGACCTGATATATCCACGGGGTTATAGCTCTAGGTAACACCTTATCAACTGGCATCATTTCCACCCCCACTCCCACACCTTTCCCACTGAAAAGGTCTAAAATCTCGCTGTTATATAACCAAAAAAGAGGGGTGTAAGTTAGTGGTTTTGCCAATACTATATATTATGCTAGTTGGCAAAAAAAAAAAAAATCCATGTTTTTGAAAACATGACCTAGTACATGTAAGCGACTGCTGATTCAGAACAATTAACAGAAAATATGAGTTCTCAGGCTTACGTCTTACGTCATCCTTGCATGCTCTAGCTTACCTAAAGTTTCGTTTATTATGAACATGTTGGGATACAACACACGAGGAAAAGTAAGCTGCGTTTACTGTCGCCAACTTGTTGGACCAACATATGTAATGTTATTGATTTGCCCCTAAAGAATATGTGAGAGTATTGACAATAATATCGTCCTAATTTTATAAACGTATCTTATTTCATTTAAATTATAATCTATTTCATAGCGCTTGAAGCACTTCTTCTTCCAAGAAGGTACACGCTACTGTAAGTAACGTCAGAGTGTACCAGTCAAGTCAAGTTGACAATATAAGATTTTTAAATAATAACTTCCTCTTCTCGAATGATCGAATAGAGATTTTAAAAAGTAGCTTGAGTCAGTTTCCGGCTCTCGAACCTCCTAGTAACACCTAGATGTTTTTGTCTTGTATTTTAATTTTTTATAACACAACCTTCTCGAAGCTTCCATGAGTAATAGATATATACAAAGAATGGTGCAATGAAAGGACACTAGGAGTCCAGTCCTTGAAGTACTCGGGACTGCAGCTCTTGTCCACGATCCCTACGATCGTGCTATAGGTCGCGTAAATAGTTCGTCGACGACATGATATATTTTCTCTTGAAATAAACCGAGATTTAGAAATAAAAACATGTCAACATAAAAAGTGTGTATTAATTGATACAATATTCTAATCATCAGTAAACTCTTCAATTAGTGCTCGACCACGGGGCAATTATCAGCTAATTAAACGGTAATATCTTATCAATTATGACCAAAGACAGGGATCCGTAAGTCCGAAACTTCATAATTGGCGCCCATCGCGGGGCGAGATAAATAATAACGACATAATTGGTGCATAACGTGGGGCGAGAAGTACAATAACGTCATACATATTGGGTCCTTCACTAGTTTTTAATCAGTCTTCACATTTCTAGCCATGGATAACGACATATTAATTGCCGTTTCTTCATTTATTTTGTTGACAGGAAGTGTACGCTTGCAAAAAAAAAAAAAATAGAAACGGTGGGGTGTTTAAAGTTTATTTTTGTTAAACGTTGAATTGAAGGTGCATATATGGGAATAATGAATTACCCGCATTTGCAAAGTGTATTTCATAACTTTGTACGCATGCCATATGTGGATTTTGATTACTTACTTACACTTCTGTATCCTCATTTAAGTGGTAAGCTGGAAAGGGAAACACAACATGATGGCTTTGACCAGCTCTCCCAGCACCAACATGTTGGCCAACATCCCAAACAATTTGGGAATTCGTTTATGTTGTAACACAACTTGTTGGGATCGTGTTGGCCAACATGTGTTACAATATTAACGAGGCTTAAGGGCCTTATCACACTAGGTTGCCAGTGCAGTGCTGTTGGCATATTTGGGGTCTGCCACCCAAGATGCCAACCAAAATACCAGCTTGTGCTACAGTCTCAGCATGGATGTTGAAGAGTTAATACTCATCGTTTGTATTCGGATCGTCGTCGTCCAAGTGAAAAATAAAAGCAAAAAGGGGTGATTGTGGGTGTATCCTTTCGTCGCAGATCGTAGTACACATGGTTTGTTTGTTAAGTTATACAATGCTTTACGAACATACTAAGAGAAATTGTTCAATTACGTAAGATTGTCAATAACATATTTTGATGAGTTATTGGACATAAAAATTTTCTATGTCGAAATGGTCCCTGTTGCAAGAAATAAACCACAACACTAACAAGACGAGAGTGAGACAACACGGTACAAAGCCCACTGTCAGCGCTGTTGGCATCTGAAATGTGAGATACCAGATCTCACTCCGTGTATTCTTACGGCAGCGCTGCCAGTCTGGCATCGATGCCACTAGTTGCATGTCTCGGCAATCGGACTGGCAACGCTGTCTGAATGTCAGTGTGTGATGTGGCATTCTAGTGTGATATGGGCCTAAGGCTGCAAGCCATGGCAGTAATTTATATAATAAAATGTAATATATATTAATAATATATATCATACAAATTAATTGATATTAATAAATTAGTACTAGAAAATAATATTTCATTATACACAATTAAATATTATATAATAATAATAATAATAATAATATATTAACAGTAGTAGTATATAAAATTTTAGAAAACATTCTAAAAAATTGAGAGTAAGGAGTGGTTAAAATTAAAAGTTAAGACTTAGCTAGGTTGTTCTAGAGATATATACAAAGAATTAAATGTTATAACTTAAACTGTTAGAAAAATTAGGTAGATGTATTAAGTCAAAAAGTATGATTGATATTTACTTCTAGTGAATAAACATATTGTCAAATAAGAACAATTAACATAAACTTATTATTGCATCATCAACTGGATAAACACAAGTTTACGAATAGTATAAAAATATTGGTTAACACGTTAAAAATATTGTGACATAACTTACAAATATACAAAATAGTATGGACAGCAAAAATGTTTAAGTTCAAATGTGTTCTGAGGTTAAAAGATAATTTACATTTAAAGGTTAACATCTGCCCAACACATTATAGTGAAGTAATTAAGTGTTTTAATACACAAACTTAGAGAAATCCAAAGTAATGAACAAAATAATGTTTTGAGATTAAATATGTTATATAGTGGAGGTATTAAAAATGTGTTGAATTTTAAGGTTAGCATCTGCCAAACGAATTTAGATGAAGTAATAATCTAAGTCTTATCTGTTTCCTTGTCCCATTACTCCTTAGTGAATCCAGCATTGGAAAGGATGCTGTAATTACTTCATTCCAACATGTTTAGGTACTTAAAGTACCATATCCATGGAAACTGCAAAAACGAAATCAAAGAAGTATGATGATAAATTGTAACATGGAGTTATACTAAAGCCATGAACATTAACATTAGACAAATATGAATATGTAAAAGACAATTACTAAACAAACAAATTTACTTGGGTCGTTGTGAGAAACACTAAGTGTTGCTACGACGGCAAGATGTTAACTAGCTAGGGTGTGGCCAGAGAGAAAAAATGTGAGTAGAAACAAATGAATAGTGATAGGCGAGCATACGGGTTAAAGTTTTCAAGACCACGGTGTAAAAATGTTAGGTTGAGAAACACTATTAGAACTGATTAAGTGTTGTATCATCAATGAAATCAAGGATAGGTAGAATTTTAGAAGTGAATGATGGAGGAATAATAAGGAGCTACTCTTATCTATTACGGCTCGAACGGGTCATTTTATACGATGGAAGGTAGAGTAGGAACACTGAGGTTATAGGATTTTAATGTTTTTGGGTAAATGCTTTAATGTATTAGCAAGAATTTGGTTGGAAAATTATAATTGTTTATTGAGAATGGATTTATTATGAAATAAAGTTGCTTGAATGAAAACATTTTCAGCTATTTTTAATGTTGTGCCTTTATGAGATAAGTGAAGAAGTTTCATGCATTGTTCTATTGGTTTATTTTGATGGTTTGTGTTTTTTAGATGGTCTGCAAAATTTGATTTGGACCAGATATGTGCTCTATATAACGTACCATATAGTTCTTGCCAGTCTAATCAATGTAGATACTATTGCATTCACAAGTGAGTTTATACATTTCCTTTTTATTGTATTTATCATTTTTGTTGAAAATTACTGTTAGTAAGATTTTTCTTCGGTGTATTGTTAGTGGAAAAGGCAATATTCGGATTGTAATTTTTGACAATATTCGTGATGCGATGTGTTTCAGGACCAGTGTAAGTAAATTTAACCCATTTTTCTTTTTGATTGGAGTCATTTTGTTTTCATTAATAAGGGTGGTAGAGAAATTATTGGAGCGTAGTTGGTTTTTCTGTTTATTTAGGATTTTGTAAATGGTGGAATGAGAATATCCATTATTTGTGACTATTAATTTTATTTTATTTAGTTCAGTCCCCACCTTTAGCTCAAGCATCCACCTTTAGGTCACTACCTAAAATTCACAAACAGAATATCCCAATTAGACCTCTAGTCAATTATCAAAATGCACCAGCATATAAACTTGCTAAAATGATAGATAGAATATTATCTGAAAACCTAAAACTTCCCAATACATGCAATATTGAAAGCTCAATCTATTTAACTAAATGCTAGACTCAATTCCCATAAGAAAAAATTCAAAATTTATGTCATTAGACTTTTACAAATTTTATACCAATGTACCCATATTTGAAGCCATCAACATCATCAAAGAATCTCTAACATATTTGGAATTCACCAATGAGTACATTGATCAAACTTCCAATTTATTCCAAACTATCACTGACCAAATCTATTTCCAATTCAACAATAAATAAATTATAAAATAATATTTCACTATACACAATTAAATATTATATTATAATAATCCTATATATTATGTCTGTTGTCAACATCCCTTTTTCTCAACTAATACAAAGCCTACAGCGATGAATAAGGTATCAGTGGATATAATTTTTTTACCGACTTCTAACAGCATACTCAGTTTACGTTAAGACACAATGTTTGATTAAGATTTAAGTTAAAAGGAAATCCAACAATATGTTTGTATCAATTACTGAAAATAAACTCTCTTATTGCTTTTTTGTGTGTATACACTTCGTTGAGTATTTAATTTCAACAACCCAACAAAAGACTTAATCTCTTTTTGTTGGGGGGTGGGGGAAAGGTTGAATGTGCGAAAGTTTCGCAAGGGTTTACTGGTAATATAATAATAATAGTAGCCTATATATTAATAATATAACATAATAATTAATATATTAATAATATTAGTACTATAAAATAATAGTCCATTGTGTAAACTTTATATGAATGTCTAGTTATGCTAAATTTCAGCCCCATACATTAATTACTTTACCTTAACAATGATATCAAAACAGCATAAAACAGCAAATCTGACCCCTTGTGACTGGTTAACTGTAATGATTTGAAATTATTGAATCCCTATTTATATAGCTTATGATTATATATTTGTTATAAAATTATGAAAAAAAAAGTTTATTGTTGAATGACCTTAAAGAAATTTGCCTGGGGGTTTGGGGGCTCCCGTGGACTAGGACAAACTGCTCCATTTACTTGTAATGATATTGGTTTGGATCACTCTAAAATATGTAAAAAGTCATGGATGAAGGTAATTTTTCTTTAAAGTAACATATGTAGAGTATCCTTTTATGATTCATCCATGAAGAAACACGCGCTTTTCACAAAAACAATGTGAAAAGTATTACACCATTAAAATATATTTTTTATATAATTTTTTCTGTCAAAAGAACAACTCCGCAGTATTTGGCAAAGGACGCCAATTCCCTATACCAATAAGAATCTAGCCTTCACAACACCTGTCGCCAGGATTCTTTCTATTAGTTAGGTTTTACACTGTTGACGAGGGGACCAAGAGGCAAGGGGTATTTCATATATAAGCCGTTTGTGCGTATGGTTAAGGGCAACCACACACACAAGTCGCTCTTGAACCCACGCACAAGCAAGTCACACAAGTCAGTCAGTCCCAAGCAACGCAGTCAGGGACTCACAAATGCACTAGCACTGGCTCTCGCAGTCGCAGTCTAACACAGAATACAATAATGTATGTTAATATCACAAGTGTGTATTGATATCAAGCATTTAATTGGAGTATTTATCAGTAATCAACAGATGTCATTTGAATAAATCGTGTGTGAATCAACAGCCATCAAGAGTTCTTTTTCTTTCATTTATTAAATATACCATTCTAATTAATACTCGACCATGGAGCTATAGACAGCTGGTTAAACGGTATCTAATCCGTACAGTGATGATAGGCGCTCGACCACGGGGCTATAGACAACCGAAATATTATCACAGCATTATTATATCTGGAAAAAATCCGTAGTGTTACATACTCTTATCTCTGGTTGGCCCTTTCCGTTCTAAACAGCCTTTTGCCATTGCATGGTAAAACCACAACATTCCTTTCTTCAAAGGCTACATCAAGTTTTTCATTATAATTTATTTTTTGTAACGATATATCAGAACTTAAACAAAAAATAAAAAATTTTAATAATGATATGCTTCAAACTAATAACAATTAAGTGATGTTACCCTTATAAGTATGTGTGAGCGGAGAGGGGTAAGTATTCACGGTCCCTTCATTAGTATCCCCACGAGCTACTGTTTATCTCGTGGGATTTTATATAAATTGTTTGAAGAATTTATAGGGCTAGTCAAAGTTTTTTTCAATTATATCAGGACGCCATTAATCAATATCTTGTCGAGTAGAATCCAATAGAGCTAGTGACGTGCCCCAGAAATGTACATACATTGTAGGGGAGAAGGCGCATATAATGTGCCAAACCAGTTATTTACGCGCTTTTCCCTAATTTAGAACTTACAAACCCTTACATAATGTGGAATATCAAATCGCGAGACTGGTCTTAAAATGCATGATCTGTCTTATAATATAATTCACAGGTTTTACTATCTTAGGAAGAGGAAGAGGTGTGTTGTGCCAATTTACAGTGCAGCCAGGACGTGATTGTATTGTAGGCACACTGTATATCTTAGCTTCAGCGTAGGCTTGTACAACTTGAAACTTTATTTTGAAGTGAAGGAAAGTGTAATATATTTAATTATTTTTCAATTTTTCATCTATTGTTACCCGCATTATCAATTGACTTGAAATGATCTGTGGCTCCCAGCATTTTTTTAGTCTAGCAGCCACTTCTGAGGGTTGGATTCTGGATACACCCCTCTTCACCCAAAACTATATGTAATAATCATTCAGCGATAATAGCCTTGAATTTATATTACATTGTACAGTCATATTTAATTATTCAAAGTTAGATAATTATTATGAATATATGTAGGCATTTTTTTAAAATGTGGATTAATTTATTCACGACCTTCTATTATGTAATAATTTTGCACGTCTGGGCTGCATCCTTCTTAACCCAGTAGTGGAAAGATTAGCCCATTCCGTGGAGACTCTTTCCATGTCCCGATGAGATGAGACGAGGTGATAGTGATAGTGAGTATGAGGGCGTGGAACTAGTGGAAGATCTTAAACATAACTTGAGCGTAACCAACCAAACCAAACCAGACTCTGCCTTAAAATATGAGTGAAGAATGACCGTGACACGGGACTATTCCTGGATAGCTCAGTGGTTGGTGCATCGGCGTATTAAGCTAAAGGTCCCGGGTTCGATTCCTGTGTCCAGATGTCATTTTTCAATTTTCAGAATATGATCTAGATGGAGTAATCCTCACTAACAAAGCATAAATAATAGCGTTGACTAATTGAGTCACAAAGTACTAGAACAAATATAATCTTGATCAGCAGTCAAAAGTCTCAAATTCGTCCACACTTCTGATCAATGGCTGCCTGTTACCAAATGGACAATAAATCCTTGTTTAAAAAACATGGTCACAAAATAACTGCACTTTTTTCTTGACCTAGCTTGAAATCATTATGAATAAAACACAAGTTAAAACATAATTTTTATTAAATGTTTATAAACATAAGTAATTAGCCTAAGCGTACTGTCAAAATTACAGAACATGAATATTAAAATAAGTGTAAGGCCCATTTGTTAAACACAGGTATTTTGTTTCGCGTTATTACTAACATAAAGTTTTTGCTGTAATATCCATAAAAACCTTAAACTCTCCCCTGCCACCCCCTGAAAATTAAAAACGCCCTTTGAGGGGTGGTAACGCCCAGGTCGAGAAACACTACTCTAGAACAGCCTTGAGAAAGCTCAGAAAGATACCACAAGATTACTAAGGTGCTAAACGGCAGTATGCCAAGTGTCAGCAATCTTACACTAACTAATCTAAGTATACAAGACGAAAGAGGTGCATTTTAATTAAATATCTTAACATAGACTTCGATAGAAAACTAGAAATTACTGATGAATAAAAACTTCCCCACCGCATCTCTTTGCATCAGTATTTGTTGTGGATATGAAACAGTAAAAAAGCTACGAGGTTATGTATACTGACTGATACATAAGTTTAATTGGGGTGTGTGAAGCTTTGAAATGTTGAAGTCAAAGTCGAAGCTCTAATCTCTTTCACTTCGACTTCGGCATTCACTATAGTCTTCGTATCTTAGAAACATTTCGCAGAAAGAATTATAAATCTTTGATTGTGTGGCGAAAAGATTTGAAATATCTCACAAAATATGAGTTATTTCAACATAATATAATCAATCACTTTAGAACGGCTACTAAACAGTGTTTTAAAACAGACTACTGATTAAATGACACATATAACATAAGAAGAAATGAATTTAGATATGTCAGCATAAAATAATGTAGTGTTTTTTTATCAAAAACATTATATTTATCTAGATGCAGTGGATAGTTTAAAAAACCAAGCGTTGGGTTATTTGATTTGAAAAACTTGAATCGGCTTCGACTTTTCTTCTCGTGTCTTAAGCTTTGCTTCGCATTTAAAACGTAACTTTCGCACACCATTAAATTCAATAAATTATACTGTCAAACATCATAATAGACACCAACAAAATATATTTGCTCAGTAGTAGTAGACCCCTATATATATATTTTTTTCATTTATTTGAGGAATTAAACTTGCACTTTCTGAACCAACTGTATATATATATAAAAGTACACGCAAAACTTTATGAGCGAGAGCTAAAGGGCCTACCAATTTTGCTGGGTAAAGTCTTTTCCCATACCTTCCAGGGTTCTTTTACATGACACAATCAACATGGGGTAGACAGCTTTATTTCCCCTCCCAAGAAAGTTGTGTTACGGATATTTTATACTCAAGAAAGATCCGTCAACCTCTGCTGGGTTTGAACCAACCAACATCGGGCTCTGGAGCAAGCCCTTTTCACCAAGACTCCCTACATCGAGTTGGTTGTTGTTGTATCTTGTTCAAAATCACTATCTTCGAATCAACAGGTGGCGATTTTTATGTCACGACTTTGGATTGTAGGGAGGTAAGATCGAACTGGTGTTTATTGTGCAAGTGGAGCGGTAGGGAGACTTTGATCTGTATACCACACCCTGAACCTGCTGTACGTATATTCCGTTCACGATAGGTTTTTACCTGGATGACAGTTCGAAAATCTTATGTTTAGGTTTTGGGTTGCCAACAATTGTAAAAGATCACTGTTTTGTTATAAATATAAAGATCTTTAATTACCTGTTATATATTACATTTAAAATAACCTAAACTTAAGTTTTCTCATACTATTTCATTTTATTAAAATAATTTCTTTTTATCCAACTCGAAATAATATTTTAAACATAATTAAAAGTACTTATTTTTTGTTTTGGAACGTTATTGATTTTGTGTAATATAGTGTACACATCAATACCTTTTAATACAGGCATCGTATTTACTTGGAAAAGAGAAAATTGTTGTCATTTTTTTACATACAATAAATGATTCTATGATTATTTTATTGTATTTTGAAATATTTAACTGAGTAAAATATTTTCATCAACTGCGTGTCTGCATCATTGTAAAAAACTTGTTTACCGTAATGTTCAATCATATGGTTTAGATTCGTCAGTGGCCATTTTGAAGCTATGTTCGTTAGAAGTTTTTGTGAAAGTGGTGTTAATATTTTTTTAAGGGGAATAAAACTATAAATAAACTTTGTGTCCGATCTCAAATAAATATATAAATAATATTGGCCTAAATTACTGTGGTTAACTATCACATTAATATATTAACATCTGTTTTCATTACAATCATCCAAAGTGATAGATGTCAGCTGTTGGCGTAGTGATGCTGTTGGCGTAGTGATATATTAGGGATTACTTCTAGTAACAATTCGAGCTTTCATCCAGGTAAACTTAGGTCGTGAATGCCTTATAGGTCACTATGTGTCGACGGCGTGCACACGGGCGCACTCACTCGACAGTTAAACAAATAAATTGTACAACACAATCATACACACTTTCTCATAATAATGTATTATAGCATGGAACCATGTGTTCAAAAAAAGTTTTTAATATATTACCGCTAAGTAAGTTGTCCTCAAACCTATTAACTTGTCACAGTAAACACTTTTCATATATACATTTTCAAACAACATTCAAAATCGTTCAAACTTTTTTTTTTTTTTAAATTTTCAAAAAACCTATTAGTATTTTTAAACAGGTCTCAAATTATTATTTATAATTGCAAAAATAAAAATGCATTATTATTTATCATTAAAAATCCTAAAAACCTATGTTGAGCTTAATCTTAAAAGCCATTAAAAAAAACTCTAAAATTCGTCGTAAGTAAACAGGCCTTAAATTAATTCTACACTTTCTCGCCAACCTCTACACATTTTCCAAACCTCTAAGAAAGAATTTGGTTACAATCCCGTTTGAGATCATATTAATATTAACAGTGATTAAAAATGTGGTACTAGGTGCTGACAGCCCCATTTAGGTTAAGTGCTTGTAAAATAATAATAAATTGGTAATAGTACTCAGTGAACACAAAAATTGTGCTTTCTTGTAAAAGTAGCAGAAAGAAAACATTCGTTACTTTGCCCTTCACCACAGTTTTCTTGTTCCGATCATAAAAAGTAAGGCGAGATCCCCCTCCTTATGATTCCCGCATTCAAAAGAGTCCACCCCCAACTCCTCACTTGCCATCATCCCCTCCTTCATCCCTTAATCTGCAAAGCTGTGCCTAACAACTGCCGAATTTCCTTTTGTAATCGGTTCTTTCAGGGGATTTATGACTCAATAAATAATTCAAGGTCCAGTTATAAGATGATAGCGGTAAGAAAAGCACGAGTAGGGGGCAGGGGTGTATTGTGTACCTCCCCACCACCCCTCACCCCTCACCCCACTACCACAACTTCCATTCAACTTTCCATTCTGCCCATCCCTTCTTTACTCCTACTATATATCTGCAACTTGTTGGACATCTTGAAATAAGATCTTGAGATACTTAAATTCAACAAATATTATTGCTAGAAATTGTGTTCTCAAGACATGACTCAAATCATTGTTACAAGAGTCAAATATAGATAATAAAATAATCATAAAGATATTTTTAGATTATTTCAGACCTATTTAGGTGCATTTATTTGTTTGTGATTATTAACTTCTTCCAATTGTTAAAGGTAAAATTGTAATAAAGAATAAGTATTTTAGAGCTTTGAATTATATGTATTTTTTAAAATCACGACGTCTCAATCACTACCTGTTCCCCCGTTCAGTATGTACAGTACACATACAATGTTGTTTACGCTAATGGAGTATGGATGAGTAAGGTAGAACTTATAGGAAAGTCGATCAGTGATTGACTGGAGGGGGGGTTGGAAATCAGTTAGTAAAAACTACCCTCAATACAGCAAATAATATTGGGGAGGGGGGGAGAGAAACCTGTTACTACATTAAAAATAATGTAGTTTTCGATTACTATATTTTAAAACGAATAGCCAGCTATTGAATGCACAAATGATTATGGGTACATGGGGCATCATTAACGTTGATGACCTTCCTCATTAATTAAATTTAGCCTATCATTTGACATTACTACCAACTTCCGGCGAATAAAAGCAGATATTTTTAGCTGAGAAAAAAAATGTCGAAATCTAATAAAGTTTCTACGCGTTGTTATTTAAAATTTGTTTTCTGTATTTCGTAAAAAAATATAGATTTTAAATCAAAACTTGAAACCAATCCTTTTTCTACACACACACACACACACATATATATATATATATATATTTAATATTTGAAATATATATATATTTCATATTTAATATTTGAAATATATATATATATATTTAATATTTGAAATAAATCCATAAAACCGTTTAAGCTAGAAGCCCAGGTAGAGACAGACAGAGGGACATACAGAATATTGTCAAACACACATTTTTTGAGTATGGGGGCGTATAAAACTCAAGATACATTTCAAGGTTGAAAATATTTATGATTACAATACTTACTCTGTGCGCAAGAAATAAGTTCCAGACGATAATCCACACTCCAGCCAGGACTTTGCACTGACTCTTCCAGTTCCAATATTAATAGATCTTTTGTTGTAAAATCTCGTTTAAGAACATTATTAAATCAACAGTTTTTATATTACTATTACATTTTAACTATATTTTTTATCTATATAATAATAAAAACCAGTTTATAAAATATTATCTCTGGCTGAGGAAAAGGCGTAACCTCAGTAGCCTGATGACCTCACTTAAGAAATCAGAATGACATTTCTGTAATAATAAATAAATAAACTCAATGGCTTCAACCAGCTCGGCACTAAGCCCTAATGATATACTGATACACTGACGAAGATTGTGGGTGTTATGTGAGCAGCACAACTAACCTTATGACCTCTAATCTCACTTTTCTAGACCGGGGCTGCTACTTTTTAATCGATTAGCTCCTCATTTGACCTCACGAGGCTGAGTTCAATCTCGATTTAGACCCACTGCCTCACAGAAAATTTGGAAGAGCTGAGGGTCGATCCCGAGACCTTTGGTGATAATAAAAAAATATTGTAATTTACTTTATAATCATGAAAAATTGATAAAAAATAAAGTTAAAATAAATAAAAAGAAAAACAAACTAATAAGTGCAAATTTAGTTTTAAAAAAAAGCCCACGTAGGGAAAGAGGAAAAATGTGGGAAAGAGCCCATGCACAAATTAGCATTTTCTTTCTTTCTTCTGTCTCCTAAATAGTAATAGTAACAAACACATTTAAACACAAATTGAGTAATATTTCAGCATTTTTGCTCAATTTGTGTTTAAAATATGTGTTTAAATGTGTTTGTAACTATTTCTACTATAAAAGATAGAAGAAAGTAAGATGTCACCTTTGTACATTGGATTCTTCCTCCACATTTTTCCTAGTTCCCTGGGTGGGTTTTCTTCTTTAAATTTGCATTTATTATGAGGAATTAAATAGCAAAGCTATTATATTTGTTAGTTACACTTACAGCTGCATATAAATATCATATTCTTTAGATTGTAAAATGATACCTGGACACGGGAATCGAACCCGGAACCTTTGGCTTAGTATGTACATACGCTGCGTAATAAGCCAAAGGTCCCGGGTTCTATTCCAAGTGTCCTTTTTAAATTTAAAATACAATATAATATATTTAGATGCGGTTGTAACCGTAATTATCAAATAGTTTAGCTTGTATATTTAATCCATCATGATATGTGTGTTTGTATAGTTGTAATCGTCCATTTGTCAGCATAAAACCCTCTCGAGTCGAAGATGGCTTTGGCAAGCTCGTGATATTTTTTATCACACATATGTAGCTGACGATTTCCCCACGCCCATCAGACTATAGCTACCTTCAAATATGTGTGATGAAGGGCCCTGAGCACAAAATGACTCCTGGATAGGTCAGTGGTTAGAGCACTGGCGTACTAAGCCAAAGGTCCCGGGTTCGATTCCTGTGTAAAGGTGTGATTTTTCAATTTAAAAAATGTTGCACTTATTAGCTTATTTTTCCTTTTTTTATTTTTTTATTTATTTCTATCAATCTCCGTGATTATAAAATCATTTAGCCATTGGGCCACATAATTGTCAAATAAAATAATAATTTCAAGATAGTTAATCCACACAGAAAGGCCCTGCAATGGTTCCACAAATCGACACGTTTTATGGATTAAAACACAATATTATTAATATTATAATATTACAATTTCAAACTGCCACAGGCTGCAATATTTCCCCTCCTTCCATTACCAGCACTTATCTAACCGCGGCCGTCCAAAACCCTCCTGCTTCCATGGCGTGTCCACCCATTTATTTGTCATATTTAAACTGGACCAATCAGCTTTTAACAGGTATCTCAGATTGTTCCAGAAATTACATTTCTTCGACTGTTGCACATGTTGTTGGTTTCATACACCTCTCCCTCCTGTGCGGGTGTAGAATAGTATTTCCTGGTAGGAACCAAAGATCAGAGATACACGGTAGTAACTTTACTTCAAGTAATAAACAAGAAGAAAAAAATGTGTAGGTACGGTACATTATTGTTGCTATTTTAAAATATATACTATACATTATTCAAAGTGATATAAAACATCAAGAATATTATTACTAATTTGATAAATATTAACTATTACTAGAATTAAATGTTAAAATTATTGTAAACTAGCAGAAGTACCCAGTGTTGCCCGAATGCAATAAATGGGGTGGTTTCACAGGGCTACTCTTTTCTTTGCTATGGCCAGAAAAAAAAACACTCTTCATTTTGGTTCTTACGACACAATTTTTAGTAAATTTAAAAAAATCTAATCTAAAGTTTAAAATTCCAGTTTATAGTTGCATATGTTTGTGCACAGAAGCTAATATTTAAAATTGCAGCCCGCGGCATGTGGTAGATAATGCGCAAAGCTCATGACAAACAGACAAAAACTTCATTTTATTAATATAGATAGATTATGATATATGACTATTGTTTCTAATATAAGATATGTAAAGTTAAATTTAATCTCTAAATAAAAGCGTACATTTTCTAACAAAATATACTAACCGTAAAAAACAACTTTTTAACTAACAATAATCAAATATCTTCTAACTGTAATTATAGCCACGTGTCCGATACATTAACTCAGTCCTTAGTATGTTTGTCTACTGAGCTAAGGGTCCCGGGTTCAAATCCTGACATGGCCGAAAAATATTTCATTGGTGAAATGTGTGCTTCCCCTTTCACAGTGATGAATTAACTGTTAGGGTCTGGTTGTTGTGTCTGTCCTCGTTTTAAGTTAGTTAATAAGTCATGTGCTGATATTATTAGTCGGTTCAGAAAGTGACTCAAATAAATTAGAAAACAAAAACGTAATTAAGCCAAGGCTCAGAATATTTTCACCAACAAATAAATATATAAGCTCCTAAATCCTTCCTTTTCCTTTCCTCTCGTGGTTTTCACTGACATTCTTCATTTCTGTCTAAAACCAACATTTCCCTTTGTCCATCGTATTGGCTCTATCTCTGGTATATAGTTGCCATGGCAGCACATGAATGATTAATTCACTATCTGAGCCAACGCTATACAAGTAGCTAGTTTCAGCAAACAATAGATAAAGTCTATATTATGTTGTTATCAAAACCCAGTTCAAAATGGTTTAGAAAATGATTAAGTTATCTTTCTGTAGAAAAGATCCTATTTTTTTATAGACTATGCATTGAAATTACACCTCTGGCACCAATTATTATGTATTGACGGCATATATAATAGTAATTGAGGCTGAAATTACTGAATTGATATCTATCAACAAGTAATTTGGCGAATTTACAGTACATTATGGAATCCTTATAAGTTATAACATTTAATGATATTGCTAGAAAGGTCCGTTTAGATCAAAGTTTTATAGTACGCCATTATTTTTAGAGATGAATTAAATTGCAATTTAAAAAAATTGAACATTATTAGTACAAAATGATTATAATACTTGTACTCAAATCATAGCTTGCATTCAAAAAATAAACATTTAATATGTTTTACAAAGTGAATATTGTATGAGTACCAATTAAGGTTGATAATCCTTGAAATGATGATTTTTTATATAATTATATAGTTTTGTGTACACTTATTTATTAATGGCATGCTACAATTTAAATTGAGTTTCATTATACTGTGCTAGTTTTAATTTAAACCTATTTAATTTAATTATCATAGTTATACAGTCATTTATTTAGTAATGACTCAATTTGTATTTCCGGGGCTAAATTTCCATCCCTTTTGCCTCGAATTTGTGACTCGCTTTAAATTTAAAAGTTATAAACTAAAAATGTGTTACAGTTGAGGCCTACTTTTGAGGACTTTTGATGATGGAAATATAAACTTGTCTTAAAATTGTCTAAGTAGTACCAGTGCTAATAACCCATATTTTTTAAAATCCTAAATGTTAGAATAAAATTATCTATAAGTAAGTTAAAAGACTATCTTCGGAAAAGTAGCTTGACTGTCTTAATTTTCACATATAATTTGATTTAAAATTTAATGGGAAACGCACATAAAAACTCACAAAACTAATTAGTACTTAAGTAAACAAAATGTTTATAAAATGTCGTAAATAAATATCCTCTGTCTTTGTAATAAGAATGTGTTCTTAAGAAACTCAATTCTCTGTATTTTTTTAAATAACAAATATTTTGTTGCCTGACCATGGTATTTAAATTGTAAAAAAACATCATACATAATCCTTTTTTGTGATTTTATTATAAATAATAAGGTATGCCAATAAATATTGAAAATAGTCGGCCAGGAAATTTTAAAATTTGGCTAACGTTTATAAGCATACTTACCTATTTCGTATCACCCTTTATAATATATTTTCACAATTTTCAGAAAGTGATCCAATACAGCAGCCTCTTTTTGATTCTTTGATTTGCTCTCGCATGGATATGAAATTCCTATGACGCCCAACTTCCACAAATCTGCAAGCTTATTGGGTTGGATCAGAAAAATAGTAACTATATCTGTGTAAGTATCAACGTTTGCTTTTCCCTGATACTTTATCATAACTACCAATCCAAGTCATATTTGCACTGCAACTAATCCTGAGGATAATTGAAACTTTTACCATGTTCAACCTATAAGAAACATCTGCTCCAATGAGTAGTTATACTGGTGGTTCACATTTTCCAACGTCATCGAGTTTAATCTGCTTGCTTTTTAACTCCACCATACAAGGATTTGACCTAAGCAATGGGCCACAACTAACTGGTAGATTCTACACTTTACTGTTACATACATACTCATCTGTCACACTTTTCAGTTAAATATCATAACATTTTTACTCTTTTTCTTAGAAGTGACACCTCCAAACAAGGCATGTCCCATCTGTCCATACTTTACTGATTGATATCCCATCTCTTCAGTTATTCTCAACATAATGTATGAACGCTGAATACCAGAGTCAATGGATGATTTTACACGCCACTTTTTATCGTACTTTCCATGTCTCGCCAGTACAGTTTGAAGTAAAACCTCTTCCATGCAGCAATAAGTGGATAAAACAGTATTTTCCCTATAAGTTTTCTTTCCATCATTTGTTTTATTTTTCTCTTTATTAAACTTTGAGTCTGGACATATAATATTACAGTGTTATCTATCACAGATCAGATACTTTTCATTTATATTGTAGTCTTTAGAGCAGTGCCCAGGTCTAAAGCAAAGCCTTGTTTATCTTCAAAACTTGTTGTTTCTGAATAAATGTCATCTTCTGTGCATAAAAGCACTCTCCACTCTCATTAGATTGGTTACAGAATATACAAACAGCTTTACATTTGGGCCTAGCTTCCCATAAAAAAAGCTTACAAGTTGTTGCCACAAATTCATCGTTTAATTTTGCTTCTTATCTCTTCTTGCATTATTATCAGCCAGTCTCGACCCGGTTTTTTGCAAGTAAGATCCTTTCTTCGCCTTCCACTTCAACCCTAGGAAATTCCAACAACTGTTTCAGTTTCATACTATCCACATTATCTTGAACCTCTTAATTGTTGCAAACCACAGGGTTTCTTAAGCACATTCCAAGGATTTCTTCTAGGAGGCTTAAACCAAAGGTAATAACATTCCCGCATACCTGTCTGATGCCATCCCTATTGGTTCCAAGAATCTTAAATATGATTCCAACTTATCATACACATATGCATTATCTTTTTTACATTAGCTACCGGTTGCATTTTAATTACAAATCCCAGAAGTTCACGGACATAAAAATCCGTTAATAGCTCTCCAAGGCCAAATCCATTTTTTAGAACTGTCAATCACCGTATGACAGTCTTCACCAGTGGGAGAAAAGCTGTGAACAATCTCACGTGCTCTTGTTCCCTCGGTAGTTGCCTGGATGAGATACTGGAATTTATTTTCAGCCTTTAATTCTCTAGTATCATGTATGCGTCAAAACCATCTCCAGAAACTCAACTAATCATTCACTTATCCTTCAAAATTTCTTCAATTGTATCTTAGGTAATTGTGATATTTTTCTGGTAGTTGAAAAAGAGCATGTTTACACTGCATTATTATGTATGTTACACTAATTACCAACTTAGTAGTACTTCTTCCCTAGCCTCAAGCATCATTTGTTTAAATTCTTCAACTCTTATATATGCTTGTTCATACTCTGCCTCAGATCCATCAGAAGATTCTAGAAATGCATTCCCTAACTCTTCTTCAAGGGTGTACAGTTGACTAGCTAGTCTTTCCAACCTTACATACTCTTCACTCCTCATTGGGCTTCTCAGCCCTCATCTCTGCCATAAATGCATTATGTGACTTTGCTAGTACAGGTTTACGTCATTCTATTAATACATCCGTTTTTCTTAGGTTATTGATAGTCTATGTTTACCAGATATTATTTTTTCACAGCACATTATAACGTTGGGGTCACCATTTTCTGAAAAATTAAAATAAACTTACCAGATTTCTCTTTTCTACAACTTAATATTGATTCATAATGGCTTACAACAAAAGATGTTCACAAAAAAATACACAAATTAACACCATCTCAGTTCATAACATTCATTAGATTTTTTTTACAGAAAAAAAATGAAAACTTATTCATAAGAATCGGTACTCGTAAATATAAACTTCACAGCTAGCCTAAATGAAATTCACCATATAATTAAATAACATAGTACAGCCAACATTTACCTTTATTATTAACATACTATCTAAGTAAGAGAGCCACCCACACATGGTTTCAGAAGTAAAATATGCATATTCTGTATTAGAACTAAGTAAAATATTTTATTTTAAAAGTAAGATAAGTATGCACATATTTATAAATAAGGTAACTAACTACGTCCGGGTATTAAGTTATCCATTTTGTGACATCAGTGTCTTCAAAAAATAGATGGTGGGTGGCCTGGAGGTCTAGGGGTAAGGTGTCAGACTTCTGTGTTGAGGGTCCGGGGCTCAATCCTTGGTCCCAGCAAAGATGTATCTGGTTGCCAAACCCTTCCTTCACCTCTGACGAGACGTGTATTAATCACAACTTGTGAATGTGTGGAATGCCAGGCCTCCATCGTGGTTCGGATCCCACGTTAAACTGTAGGACTCGTATCACACCAGGTTGCCAGTGCAGCACTGCTGGCAGTGCTGTTGGCATATTTGGGGTCTGCCACCCAAGATGCCAACCAAAATACCAGCTTGTGCTGCAGTCTCAGCATGGATGTTGAAGAGTTAATACGCATCGTTTATATTCGGATCGTCGTCGTCCAAGTAAAAAAGAAAAGTAAAAGGGGGTGATTGTGGGTGTATCCTTTCGTCGCAGATCGTAGTACACATGGTTTGTTTGTTACGTTATACAATGCTTTACGAACATACTAAGAGAAATTGTTCAATTACGTAAGATTGTCAATAACATATTTTGATGAGTTATTGGACATATTATATATATATATATATATATATATGTGTGTGTATGTATGTATATATTTTC
>CABFVZ010000385.1:141136-153636 GCA_902151445.1 Timema monikensis
TTTTGACATTTTTAGTTATGCCATACAACCAATAGATAAAAAGAATTCGCAAAGGATAATGGAAATACCCGAACTTTCAACGATCACAAACAACCAGAAATAAATATAACAAACATCATTACGATACATAAATGGTTTATCTAAAGATAAATATATAAATTATTTTATTTCTCTCAACTGATAAGAAACATATTTTGGCCTAACCTTTACATTTTCCTTATAAATATAGATATTTGGGCTCTTTTTAAAAATTAGTTGCTAATAATAGGAACAATATTTTAGATGGCTTTATTAAAGTATAGGGTATGTTGATAATATGGAAATGATAATCGAAGCTTGTAAGCCAACCGTCTCTCTATATATCGATTATATGATTATGTATGTAAACATCGATAGGCATAAAATAGAGATATACATCCGTTTTAAGGGTGGAACTAAGAAACTATTTTAAAAATCCTGGAATCTCACGGATAAAATACTTTTATGGTTTTATTTCTTCAACTTAAAAATGCATAAGCATTATTAACTTGAGCTTAAAACAGGTTTGTGTTCTTTCAAATGGGATTCTTCCCATGATTTGCGAAAAGCAGGTTTCCTTAACAATAAGAAAAATAATACTAAGATCCGCTTCGGTGGTCGCCTGGTCTAACGCGCTACTTTCACAGTAGACTAGACCGCCGATTACGGGGAGATCGAGGTTCGAATCTCAGCTGGGTATGCTGAGGTTTTATCCCAAACTCATTTTCCACTCTCCTTCCACGCAAATGTGGTTATACTTCCTCTAAATATAGCCTTCTTAATCCCTAAAACCATTGGATAATTAGTACATAAGCGTATAACCGGAACGAGTAGTAAGACACGCTGCTAAGAAGAATATATATAGTAAGCACTGAGAGAAACTCATTTAATTTTTAATATAGGATATGATGACGTATCTGACGTCCCAGTTTAAAACATAGTCATTTACAAATAATAATAAACTTTCTATACAAGATCTAGTATCAACTTCTACGAGCTATTAGTGGCCTAAGCTAGCTGATGAGAAATGTTGTATTGAAACGTTTTGTTTATGTATAGTGGGCCGGAGTGTGACTCAAAATACCTAGTTTCAATTACCTCCCAGCTACCCTGAGGTAATTTTTTTTCAAATTGGGGTTTTACATTCTCTCTCTAGGTAGTTACCGGTAGTTAATAGTATTTACCCTCTTTAACCCTTTCTCATGAGACAAAATATGAAATATATAAACCCAAACTACCCCTCAAAATCAAAGAATTTCGAATTCATTAGCAATTTTTAAATAACCTCAATACGCAGTATAAATAAACACTGTATGTTTGAACAAATAAGTCGCTTATGATACTATTTTACTATATTTAAAAATTAAATTATTTGTCATTTGGGTTTGACACTATAATTATTTTCAAAATACTAGCAAACAGATTAATTTTGTAATTTACTGCATGTTCTCACGGCAAAACTCTATTCATAAGTTTAGGTGAAAAGGGGGAAATCTTGAATGGGACGATTATTTTGTTTGTTTTTAGGTCTAGAGTATTCTATAAAATGTCAATTAATCTACCAACTATAAAATAAAGTTGGTCAGAACATTGTGCGAGGCGACCACCCAGTCAGGGTGTTCAACCTTGTAATAATTACACTCCCACCTTCTCATGGTTAAAGTTGTTTATCTATCTTCTCCCAGAAACAACGTTATAAAAACCATTTCTAAAGTTGTATTATGTAGCAGAGCCAACTGTACTAGAGGGCGTCTGTCTACGCGGCGTCGGTTCTACGGCGCTCACGAGTGGGTTGAGGGAGGGTTGCGAGCCAGAAGAGGGGAAGGGAGGGAAGCGAACGGGGTTGCGCGGTGGAAAAAAAATCCCCCTCGTCTCCTAGCAACGGTAGGCCCGTAGCTTGTTCCCGCGAAATTCAATAGCCCTGCTGTTCGCCCGCGCTACACAGAGAGAAGGAAACTTTACTGCTATGACGGTGGTTGCCATGGCAACTAACTGTGTTGGATATACGATGGGGAGCGGAAGAGAAGGTTGAGGGGGGAGAGAGAGAGAGAGGGATGTGCCACAACCAAGGTATAAGGATTGGCTAAAGTTGCTTCATATCTCTAGCAATCTATTGCGCGTTGCTTAATTTGTTGAGTCAATGAATAAATATACTATCTGTCTATGCGTTGTTTAAATAACACTGTCGAAACTAAGCTAGTTCAATAAATATGGTCATCGCCCACTACCACATATTGTGAAGAAGCAACTCACTTCTAGTCTCCACACCATGATGCTCTGGCTGTAGCTACTCGGGTTGCCGCTACAGCAGCACCGTCGCCCAATAGCTGCTGGTGTATTATGCTATAGCCTATATTACAACGTGCGCGCATTGAAGAACATTACTTCTTTTTTTCCCTCTTGATTGACAAACAATGCTTCTAGTTTCAGCGTTAGGTAAATCGGGGAGGGGTTGGAAAAGGGGTTGGGGGGGCGATTTTGGAGGCTGGGGGAGGGTAAGTAGGAAGGGATGCGATAATCGAGATAATGCTGCTTGTTACTTGTCCCTGTCGTTCATCTACGTTCATCCTGTTTAAGTTTGTTGTATAAAAGTTTCCTTTAATGATCGAAGGAGAGGGGCGGTTTGTTAGAATATGGATTATGAAGAGAAATAGAAAGAAAGAAAAAAGAAGGGATAGGATTGATGTAAACAAATAATGTTTGTGTCTCCACCCTACTACCTGTATATCTGCCGTGTGAAATGTGGTCAACAAGAGATTCTTATGTAGCGTAATGCTACGTTAATGAATCATTGCCATTGGCATCACGTGAAAACATGGTGGTATACAAGAACGAAGCTGAGTGTTGTTTGAGTGCTAGTGTAGGGTTAGTGGAGTTTTTCACACGCCACCAAAGCTCTACTTACTAGGCTCTGGCGTCATTTCTTGATCAAATGACCGCGCAACTGTCCTAAGGCTGCATGAATTGAGCTAATGCTGAGAAAAAAGTAAAGCGGATGGCGTTTGTGTAGCGGAAGCTATATTATGACTGTGATGAGATTAGGCTGTGCCGATGAACCCCCCCCCCCCCCCCCNATGGGGGGTGCGGGCGAACCCCCCCCCCCCCCCCAAAATGTTTGAGTTTGGGTTGCTTGAGCCAGCGAGTGATTGGGTCGGCTTTTGTGGTTCGGCAACTCAACTATACAGTTTGTAAATTTGTAAAGTGAACCTTTTCTTCATTCATTTATACAAATTGTTATGATTCTAAAGCTCACTTTTTAAATAAGATTGGCCCCAATTGCCTTATCATTTATCAGCATCCACTCTACCACTCGGGTCCTGTTTCAATATAATATCTAGATATTTTATTGTAAAACTTCGCTTTTAAAAAACTTTATTAAATAAATTATTTCACATACTTTATTTTTTTATCTATATAAATATTATTATAACCAATCTTTTTTTTTTACCAAATAATATAGTATGAAAAAACAACAACATGAATTTGTATTTTTGACCCCCTTACCTCACTTTTGAGATAATATGGAAATTACTGTATTAATTAAGGTAAGATGTATTTTCGGTTTATTTATTTACTATAGTTATTCATTCGTTTATTTCAACTCTTTTATAAATGCAAAATACGTTTAAAATAGCTGTAGCATGACAGTTGCTAAAGTTATTTTACTCTCAAATTACAAGTCAGGTGTAATGTTTGTTGTGAATTAATTAGGCCCTGATTTGTAGTAAATATAATTTTTAGATCTAGTTAAATTTAGAGTTTTACTTTGGTATAAAATCTAACTCAAACATATGTGGTTATTAGAAAAATGGCGGCTAACGTTATTAAACATAAAATATTTGTAATTGGCCACAATATGATCCTAATAACCATCTCAAGCCCATATTTTACTTCTACTTTTACCAATAGTCTTTGGTTTAGTAAAATAAATTTCCTGGGATGTGAACTTTTATTAAAAAACGATGACATTTACTATTGATTTAAAATATGCTCAGTTTTGCTATATACTCATTCAAATCGAGTAAATTGACCACTTTTTTCAGATAATAGGCCAAGTAATCGATTTATTACATTTCGTGTTATTTAGTGTTCGTTTAACGTGAAAGGTAGAAGTTCTACTTTGATTAATTACTCTATGGCCCTATCTTATAAGCTGTACCGTAGTGTAATAATGAAAGGTATGTTTGCTCATTTAGAGAGAAAAAAGGATACAATTCATTCATAAGTGTTTCAATTTACTTTAGATAATTTGTTTATATCAATTTCAATGTGCTAAACAAAAGTTGGTAAAAACACGCATTCCGAAATTTCTGTGTCTATAAATAAAGTTGTATGAATGTTTCTTAAACACTTTTTGAACTTCTGTGGTTTATGGTTTTATGGCTATATATGTTTTTAATAATTTTTTTTAACTTTCTACCACGCCTAAAAGCTGTGTTATCTATTGGTTTTTGGAAATTGGAATCCCTTATTTTTTGAAAGACTGTTTTAAAATTGTAAACCTTCAGAATTTTCTAGTCCCTCTATAACTCTGCCAAATTTAAATTTTATACCAAACCTATTTTATTTTTATCTTAGTTTAGGGAATGTTAACCCCGCAATTTGTTGGAACCTCATTTTGAAATTTCAAACCTTCGGACAGTTATCTGGGGTGGTCCTATTAGATTAAAATCGTTAATAGAGATTATAAATATTATAATAAACTAATAAATAATTACCTATAAAAATTAACAATTATTTTAATTCATAAAAATAAAAATTTATTTATGATCTTCATTTAACAACGTTTAAAATTAGAACGTGCAAAATGTACAATTTACTCATTATAATAATTTATAGCATTGTTACTAAAATATTGTATTGAAATGTATGCTTAATATTACGTGCCTAATCATATCATTATAGAATGGTGGTATTCCTGAAAGTTTATTTCTACAGTAGCCCCATGGCTTCTTTGGTGCTGACTGACAGCGCACAGCTAACTTCTGACAGTCAACATTTAGGTATATACCTAAATGTTGACTGTCAGAAGTGACTGCTGCTAAACACATGTTTTTTTTTCAGATCACGTGGTTTGGCGTAGGGATACATAATTTGGTCTGGTAACTTTTCAAAGCTCTTGTCTGTCAGCTGTAAGCTGTCAGTCAGCACCAAAGAAGCCATGAGGCTACTTTAGATCATGCTGAGGTACAGGGTGGTGCAAAAAAAAAGTAACTGAACTTCTAATACATAATTTCATTCACGTTATGTCTGCAAAGACCACTTCATTCTGAGAAGGTAACAGTGTTGGCGGCAGTTTCCAGCCATGGTGTTATTGGCCCCTATTTCATCCAAGATGGAAATGGTAACATAACAACCATAACTGCTAGAGTATACAGAGAAAAAATTATCGACAGATTTCATACAGATTTACAAACATTTTGTGGTCTGAATAATCTGTATTTTGAGAAGCAAATTTTTCAGCTGGACGGAGCCAACCCACACATAGGCCATGGATCTACTTTCCTTACCCACCTCGAAGTACAGACCTCATTTTATGCGATACGTTTCTGTGGGGAATCTTGAAATAAAACTGTTTCGCACCTTCTCCAAGAAATCTGCAACAACTTCGCGAGAACATTGAATCAGTGATCAGTGAAGTAACAGTCGTACAGTGCACTAACATTGTTACCCGAGTACTTTATCGAATTGAATTTGTCGTTTGCAATGAAGGAGGACATGTAGAACATGTGATCATACGATAAAGAGAACCTAACTAGTATAGGTAGTTTGGTTATACTTTTTGCACCACCCTGTACTTTATAGTTACTCTATAAAACTGATAGTTTTAGTCTTTTGATTCCTTAAATCCAAGAACCATCGTGGCCATCACTGAAATACAGTACATAAACGCTTATTCCATAGAGGCAATCCAGAAAGTATTTTAACTATAGTGTGACGTCATGGCATACACCATTATTTTAAACAACCCTTTTATTAAATGTTTTACCTTTCATACATGTATATATTTTAAATTTAGCAAGTCAATTGAAAAATACCGTAGTTCAATTTATGTGTGTTATGATTTTGTGTCATTTTATATATATATTCCCCATTGTATCACAAATATATTTATAAAAACTGTTTCAAACAGGGATATCAATTATTTATTGGCACTTATACTCTCGGAATTAAAATAAAGAATCCTCCCATACATAGAATTGTTGACTCTCATTTTGAGGAAATGATAACTAAACTACAATTTGGGTCAGAGGCAGAGATTGACAGCTGTATTATTTAGGGGCTCTAATCGATTATGATACTGTGGCGGCACAACGATTAGACAGTCAATTTTGTACGAACTTTTCACTATCTCAGTATCAACGATCTCATTATTGACATTTAATTAAAGATTTCAATTTATTCCAGTTATCAAAATGACATTACAGAAATGGGGTTCACCAGTTTGGTGTTCTCAAGCTTTAATGACCCTACTTACTATCTGAGTGGAAAACACCCCATCATAATGTAATGCTTCCCGGTGCTACAAGCTGACTAGATTACATCATTTGACTTTCTTTAGTCAAATTCAGACGTGTTGGATTGTTAAGGGGGACGGGGGTCCGGAGGGTTGTGGACTCGATAAAAGATCAGTGTATTTGCAGTTTTTATAAGAAAACATTTTTTTGGTCAAAGTACAAGCATATAATTTAATTTTATTCACATGGTGATATAAGCAGTTCTTGAATATATGTCAAGGGGCGAATTATTCATATAATTATGCATGCTTTTTTCCTTTGATAATATAGATATGCCATCTTTACCAAAAAAAGTATTTTATGTAACATCTAACAAACTTATCCAGTCCTATCGTACATATTATTGCCTATGTCATATGTTGAAATTATGACTATTTAACTATTGTGATGATCATGACGCCATGCTCTTCTGAGACGTAGATTCTACAGATATTCTAATATAATTTTGTTTCACTAAAACACTTTTGATTTAAATTACTTTACTATATCAAATTCCACACTTATTTAATTATTCTTTAAATTCATATTTTGTGTCATTTATATCGGGATTGCGTTAATAAACCTGGATTCCCGTCGAACAACGTGTGCAAAAGTTGAAGTTTCAGTCAAAAGCGAGCGAATGACCGTCTTCTATATCAGGACTTCCTGTCCGAACAAATCAGGAAGACGTCATAGCGGAAAGTTTCCAAAAGCTGACGCAGCAAAAGTTAGTACCAATGAAATAAACACAGTGCACACAGCGCTAGTGTGGCGTGGTTATCAAATAAAGAGTATTTATATTAAATAAAACAAAATGACTGAATAGATGGATGGAGAATTATACCAAAAATAAAAAATTTAATAAAAAAAATATGATATATAAAAATGAGAATCATTAAGATGTTAGTGCATATTTTGGGCGAAAATGCATATAAATGCATCTATAAAGTATTTTTGACTGTTTAAAATGAAATTTCTTCTATTCTCAGGAAATATTTAGTCATTCAGGGCCACGTCACCCGTTTTCCCTCCCTTCCCGGATCCACGTCGTTCATCTCACCACCCCTTAATTGTAGAGCGTTGCAAACAACATGACCGTCTATTAAGTTCAGGAGCGAGTGTGTGGTTTGTGTTCGCTTTTCTTTGTGCGTGTTTATAAATCATTAGTTTTGTTATACATTCGTTCTTGTCTCTACGTATGACAATACATTTGTGGTTTTACAAACTTCTTTAATTGTATTTATTTAATCACGTTGTAAATAATTACACATTCAAATATGCCAAAAGACCAAACTGTAGAAAATCATAATGTTTAAACAGTGGATTAAAGAGGGCCCTACGCTCACGACTGACGTTAAAATAATATTTTGCCCAGGTTGTTCAAAATAGGTAAACTTTATATTGGTATTATTGCTTCATAAAGATGCTACATCTATTACTCGTAGGACGACTGTGCTTGACCTCTACCAAGGTTACATTTCACGCAGATCTCATTGCAATGTGAATAATTGCGTTGTTACCTGCTAAATTAACGTAGTCAACAAAATTATGTAAATATATCATGCAGTGATTATGCGAGAAAATATAATACATTAAATTAATTGTAATAATTTGGTACTGATATTTTCTGATATGTTGACTCCTATGCCTAAGTGATAAGAGTATAAGTAACAGCATGTATTGTATTCTAGGTCAAATGCGAAAAAAAAGATTCCAAGTTGTTCAACGTGAGCAGACAGCTACTCACATTCGAAACCCAAGTGTAAAAAAACTCCAAACAACATTGACATTGGAGCGAAAAGAGGACGATCCATTTTCTCAGGAACTGTGCCAGGCTCTAGTTGCAACCAATATCCCACGGAGAAAACTGGACAACCCTGTATTCCACACGTTTCTGAGCTAAAACTGTCAGAGGAAAACCTCTTATGAATTAACGCTGAACAAGAATTATCTAAACTCCATTCATACTCAGATGAATTTTATGAATTTATATTAAAGGATCCAGAGTATATTGTGAATGTTTGGTGAGGATAAGTTTGTAAGCAAACAATTGTTTGAATAAATCAACCATGGATTCTCACGGGAGGAGTAATGGGACAAGTTGCGCCATCAGAATTTTTCTTTGGGGGAGGGATTTTAGGCCAAAAAATTATTTAATAAGAAACTTAAATATTGTCATAAATATTTTTTCATACCTAGAATACTACTGAAATTGTATAAGAGGCATTTTAGTGTTTCATGTTATGACAACACTAACACTATTAACTTAGAGTGGGAAATTTATTCCATAATTAAATGTCAGCATTTCCTCAACTTACTGTATCATATCCTTTTATCGTTACCTGTCTCAAGTTGCTCAGCGGAAAGGACGATGAGCCGTTTAAAGATGGTAAAGAACATTTTAAGAAGCAGCTTATTGATACTATCATCTGAGAATGATATTCTCAAGAAAATCACAAATGAAGAAACTGTCGAAAAGTTTGCTATATCAAGTACACAGAGAAAAAAGCTTCTTCTATTAAAATCTTATAAATAATACCTAAATGAATGTAAAAAAACTATTTTTACACTACAAATTAAGGTAAAATATTTGTTTTAGTTGTATGAAATTTTTCAAAATAACTGTTTTTACAATATTATAGTTATTTTCATTCGCAAAGTGTCAGTAATATCATTTTTATACATGAAATTGCTCTTGTAAAAATAAACTGTTCATTTTCTTAGCTGTTATGATTTCATTTATTTCATCCAAAGAGCTCTCTAACTGGATTTACAAAATGTGTAGTGTAGGCCTTTATGTGGATTCAGTCGGAAATTTGAGGTTCCAATAAAAGGTTGTGTGGTTAATTGGATTTTGGGGGAGTGGGTGGAGAAAATTTTAATAAGGGATTTGTGCTATTGGGCTTGAAGAGTATGGGCACCCCTGAAATAACACTTTAATTTTAGGAGATGATTTTAAAAATAATAGATTTCACTTTTAAAGGTTCTACAGAACATCTTAGACCATATTGGAGATTCCTAAATCTGGCTGTCAGTAGATGAAATAACCGACTCTTGTGAAAGATATGTGGTGAATGTTGTCTCAGGATAACTACAGCCGAGTAAAGCTGGAGTTTCCCACCTTCCTATCTCAGGGGTTTTGAATCGGACAAATCATTCTACCATCGCAAGTGTTGGGAGTGATGTTTTACGCAAATATGTGGACATCCAAAACGGCATCATACTCAGGTCTAACGAGAAAGAAAGAACACACCGAATGAAATTTATGGTTAAGATACTTCCTTTCTCATCAGACCTGAGGATGATGCCGCTGATGCATTGAAACATGTCGTCAAAATAACTGTGCAGTTCTTGCGGCCAAAAATCACGGAACAGGAAACTACAGCTAAGAAATAAATCCAATTTTTACTTTTCAAATTTATTAACTTTTTTCTGTAAATTTTCAAGAGAAATACATTAATATTCAATGTATGCATGGTCACATTATCCTTTGATTTTATCAACTTAGTTTTAAGTGTAATTATGACTCAAATTAATATTTTAAAATGTACCTAATTTTTATGATACAGTTTCAACATATTCATAATTAAAATGTATCATAACTCGTAATTAATACAGTATTACCAATCTTTTACAAATATCATTTAAATATTGTGCATATACTCGTATAATATATTTATATTACATATTTATGTGTCTTTCACGTCAATCTAGTACAACTTGTCCAACTTAAATTCACTTAAAATTGAATTTTATTTTTCTAAATACGACATTGAGGTCAAAACTTAAAAGGTAACTGAAATTAATTAAGTGAAACTAATTTAATTTTCACTTATTATATATATATATATATATATATATATATATAAATTACGTGGAAATTAAATTATTTCCTGTTACATATATATATATATGTATATATAGGCCTGTAACTTACAAATTTAAAATGCTAAAAAAGCATGTATAAAGTAATGGATCATATAGAATCCCAATTAGGCTAAAGGTTAGATAAAGGAACATATTTAATAGCGTTCCCACTCAGATAAAGGCCTACGTATGTATCCAAGCGTTCATTATATCACCGACTTTAACAAATTTAGGAACACGAGACTAAGAAGTGAAAAGAGAGAGAATAGTTTACGAATGTTCGCCGGAGATAGGATGAAACCCCACTTCCAGTCCTTCAGAAGGAATTAGAAACCTTGACTTCAGACTCAGTGGCGGTGAGTAAACTCTCTAAGTTAGCTAACAAACAACACTGCGGAGAAAACGACTTGAAGTCATCATCCTGTTCTACTTTCCCTAACTTGCCGGGTGGAAACCTCCTCTACCGCCGGTTGTCGGCTCAAGTAAGCCCTGTGCACACGAGCCAGGTTTGTTTTTTGGTTTTTTAGTACCGTGTCTTACTCCTGGCTAAGGTTATACACATTTGTACCAATTACTGTACGATGGTGAATTAGGGATGAGGATGATTGAATTTAGAGGAAGTGTTCCCGCATTTGCTTGGAATTAGAGTGGAAAACCATTTAGGGGAAACCATTACTCGGTACACCCGACCAAGATTCGAACCCAGATATCCTTGTCCTCAGTAGTATAGTATATTGCGAAAATGACGCCTTAGACCATGCCTTCACCGAAGCAGGTTACGAGCCTTGTTGATATACCATACACATTGGCAACGCCTTCTTTTTTAATCAAGTAGAGAAAATAATTTATTACTTAATTAATTAGAGAAACCCGTACTGAAAACATTAAGGAAATGTCTTTATAATAGCCAGATAATTAAGTTAGTAGAGCAATTTGTACTGAAACAATGAGGAAAGCTATCACTAAATATTCAGAAAAGTAGCTGCTGTGAAATATATATTCACACGGTTCAGACATAAGCCACATTACCCTTGGAAAAAGGGTTGTGTGTACAAGTCTAATGTAAATATTAAATATTTTAAATTATGAATGTATTTAAAAAATATATCCAAAACGAATCGCATCCCCAAAACTCTTTTTAAAAACTAAGCTATTTTATTTTTAATTGATTTTCAATGGCTCCAAAATCTATTTGGAAAATTGGAGAGGGGAAGAAGGCTTCTACTGAGAATAACCCCCCACAAAATAATAAACTCTGGATGACTCTAGACGTTATTAGAAGGGGGGTTTAATTCTCAAGTGTATCGCCTTTTTTCTATGGATTTCTTCGCCATAATGTACTTTACAGTAAGAACAGGTAGGAAGGATGGAATACAAAAAATTACAAGCTTTCATTTTTCGGTCAACACTAAAAAATGTGCTAAATTATTATTGAATCAGTATTGACACTAATTACTTACCAAAGGAACTATACATCCGAAAATCACATGACATGTGTGAATCTATTAAAGTAGTTATAAAAGTAAGGTTCAGAACTTTTATTCCCATAATAAATAACGGAATTGTGTGGCTATTTACAATGATTGTAGTTTAAAACTCAATTTAGGTATGAACCATATTATTTTAAATTAACAAACAACTTCTTAAAATAATTTCCAGACGTCTGCAATGCGTCTCGGCGTTCCGGTACTTGAGATAGGTAAGTGGTTTTGCAGTTTTCATAACAAACTTTTTTTTTCATCGAAATAAATCAAATATTGCTGCAGTATAAACATAAAATTGAGTTTTCTGCACATAATAAAGTCAACGTAATTTTTTTAAATATTTGTCGTGATGAGAAACTTCTTAAATGAAAAGAAAAAGTTACCATCCCATTCCAGGACACCCTTGAAAGATATTCAATAACTGTTGGTATCCCTATGTGAATAAAATTAAACTTTATATTTCATAAATGATCTATTCTGCGAAAAAAAATTCTACATAAACCGCAAAAATAATGCTCTTTACTGGCACGCAGTCCTACAATTCCACCTTAAGTAGACTAGATGGGTAAAATATTTACGAAATTGCATTAAAAAAGTGGTAAATTAATTGATTTTTTTTTTTTTTTTAGATTTT
>CABFVZ010000385.1:171956-185819 GCA_902151445.1 Timema monikensis
CCCCTCTTTACCTCTTCAACCACTGAACAACCTGAACAAACTGAAAGAACCCTGATATATATATTGCTAAACATTACTTAATCTACTTTCACGTGTATATAGTAATGTTTAGCTAATAAGATTATTTTTACTCAAATTAGACTGCATAAGGAGAGTAATTTATTAATGAAACAAGATGTACGGGGTTGATGAAACGAAGGACACGTGGTCTCAGGAACGCGGTGCATAAAAGGACTCTAAGACAGTCTTATGTAGCTGCAATGTTTGGTTTACATAATTAATAGACAAACAAGAGGTTGCAATTATGTTTGTTCGAGAGAGCCGACACGTGCTGACTGGATAAACAAACAAGGGCGATGCGACCCCCTTTGGAAGGGATAACTGTCCAAACTTTGGGGTAGAAGAGGCAGTCTTATCAAGTGCAGTCGGAGACTATAATAGTAGTTTGACGATCGAATAGTGGAACGTGATCCGGGCTGCGGGTGAGGTCGCTAGCCTCGGGAATATCGGGAAACCCTAGTTCGTCTCCCGCGAGGGTCATGATGTAGGACTATGTGGGACACTGGCAGAACGGTTCACATGGGCTTCACTGTTATCTTAACATCTTAGTTATCGGTCACAAACTGCATCACATATTCTTTAGTGCAACTATCAACTAATACTTACACTTTTATAATAAACAACATCAAAATACTTCCTATCTATGTCTGTTAAGGAAGCGCAAGTATATTTACAGTTTTTATACAATTGATATCGTCCGATCTAAAAGTAAATTCACACGAATGGAATAGGGACGGAGAAGTAAAAACTTTGGGAGAAGTGAACTAGAAATTGAATTCAGGAAAAAAACAACCTCAGTACACCCGACTGGGATTCAAACTCCCGTCACCGGCAAACCATACTACGAACCTGACGTTTAGTATGCGTGCTTCCCGATGTAGATGTTTACCAATCAAATGAATCACAAATACCACCGACACTTCATATGAGAGTCAAATGGAGCATCGACCGTGGTCAAAAGCATTTCAGAATTCAGACGATGACCAACCAATTCTGAGATACTTTCCTTAGAATCTCGGCAAAGTCGATAATGTGGTTACGTGACTAGTAAAGTAATGTCAAGTAAAGTAACGGGATACGAGTGATGAAGCTTTCCCTCAAAATGCTTGCAAAAAACTTTGTTGAGAAGTATTTACATTCTACAACGAATCTGAAGTAGCTTAATCAAAAGTGACGTGACTGCGTAGGATTTGAATGATAAATTATATATTTGAAAGGTGTTCAGTGCCCGTGGATTGAGTATAAATCAAACACAACATCCGTGTCTCAGACCATCACCTTATCAATTATAAAACCTCGATATAACAGTGATAAATTTTCGTTAATCGCAATACATCAGAGCTCTATCGATTTAAATAAAATATAACGGTGCATAGCGTTAGCTTAACGACAATCCCTGACTCTTGACCCTTGGCTCTTGATATTGATATTTCCTGGTTCTTGATATTGATACTTGACTCTATATCTCGATAATCCTTGGCTCTTGGTATTTCCTGATTCTTGATATTGATACTTGACTCTATATCTCGATAATCCTTGGCTCTTGGTATTTCCTGATTATTGATATTGATACTTATTTGCTCTTGGTCTCAACAATCATTGGCTCTTGATATTGATAATTATTAGCTCTTGGTCTCTTGGCTCTATTGGCTCTTGATATTGATAATCTCTAGTTATTGGTTTCGATATTCTTTGGTTCTTTATTTTGATAGTCCCTGGAGCTTGGTTTTCACCTGTCTCTCTCTCTCTCTTTCTCCCCACTTTGCCGACATTATAGTTTTATTCATTCTGGAGCCAACCAGTAATTATTTCCCACTGCGCTTGAAGATGTGCTTAATAGCCTGTCCCTCCCCTGACCCCTTATCTTCCCTTATAACCAGTTAAATTATGAGACAAGAGCTCTGTTTGGGTCACCTGCTACAAACAGATCTGTACTTTCCTGCTTTTTTGTGTTCGCGTCGTGGGAGCAGGTTTACTCCTTGGATGTTCGCGTCGCCTCACAGCTGTACCCGTCGAATAAAATAACTGCATTTTCTACTCCATCTCTCGAGTAGGATTAAGTGGGGCAAGTTTGTAACTGAAGAAGAAGAAGAAGAAGAAGAAAAAGCGTGTCATTTTCTAATTGGGCTTGACCTATAATCTTTAGTTTATTTAACAAAATTTACTAATTTGAAGTTGACTACAAGAAATTGTTATTCGTTAAAAAGTGTTAGAATAAACAATTCCAGAAAAAAAATTAAAGTCTTAGAGCTACATTTTTGTAAATATTTTTCACAATTATTGTTTAACATTTGTGTTTTCAAACAAAACCAAATATTATATTTGTGATCCCAAAAAGGTGTGTAATTAAAGTTAAAAAATAATTTAGAGGACCTAACGCAAATTTTAGAATTTGGTTAAGTTTAATAATAATAAAAAGCATACCTTTCTAAAATTATTACTTAAAGTAGGCGGTGGTTGCATGGTCTAGCTTAACTCTCGTGTTTGACTGGATTACCGGTGACTATGTTAGATGATCAAAAACAGGGTTTTCTTCCGCCATCTTTAAAAAGAGAACTGAAAGGCTAGAAAAGTTGTTCGCGTCGCCTCAGATAGAACAGCCTACTCCATCTGCTCCTAACTTACTCCAAATTGTACTCCTCACAGGTGTAGAGCTGTTCCCAAAAGTCGACGCGTACAAAACTAAGAGAAGCGTGGACAGGTGTGTATGTTTGCGTTGTGTGTTTTTCCCTTAATTTATGTGACGCCTGGCAAATGAAATAAGCTAGAAGCACTACTTAGTGAGTTGTCGCATTTAGAGACTATGCTGACATCTTCATTGGTGTTGGTTCCTGTTTATTATGGCGAACCGCTGCTCTAGTTAACACCAGATACAGCGATTGCCAACAAGGTAAATAAACATGATAGGAAACACTTGAAAGGAAAATGTATGAGTACATTTTAACAAATCAGTTTAATGTAACAAAAGGCAGAGATAGGTACATAGAACATCTTCTGAACACAAACCAATATATACTGAAACAGTCCTTAGACTTGTCTTTGTTAATTAGCCACACAGATAGTTAAATGACCAATACCCTCTAAGGGTGAGTATGGCGTGAAGCACCCACCAATTAGACATACAAGTTAAGTTATGCAAGTTCCAATCTGTTGCCTGTCGGCTCCAGACATAGATGGATCGGCCGAAAATATACCTCAATTGATAGTACAGGGTAAGTTCTAATTCAGTGTTTTCGGCCTTACTTTGTCATGAATCGGCACACTATACTAGTAGGGCAGAAATGACCCACAAGTTGAACAACGAAACTGGTGAATAACACAAGTTAAATATAGTATATAGCACGAACCATGCCAGATGGGCAGAAATGACCCACAAGTTGAGAACCGAAACTGGTAAACAACAAAAGTTAAATTTAGAATACAACACGGGCCATGCCAGAGGGGCAGAGATGACCCAAAAGTTGATCACCAAAACGGGTGAACAACACAAGTTAAATAAACCTGACTAGGTATTGCCATTAGACCCCAAACAATCTGAACAGCCCCTGTCCCGATTGACTGCCTCGCTGACAGCAACAAAGTCATACGGGCTAAGGTGTGGGAATCATCCCCATTTAAACTACCGGTCTTAAGGACCAAGCATAAAACATGTGAAGTACTAAATGACTTCACGTAAGTGAACTAAGTCATAGAAAGCTAACCTATAGAACAATGAACATTAATAATGAGAGAAGCTATTCCTCTTAACAATTTATACAAACAAAACATAAGACTCAAGCCCGGCAATAGAGCCACCTACTCCCCATGGACTTGAACGATTAATCAAAACTTCATATTACTTTCGGTGGTCTGGTTGGTCCCTCGGCGTGAACATCGTGATCACTGGTTACGTGAAGTTGAGTTGAAGAGAGAACTTCGGAGAGTGTCGACTATCCTGAAGGTGATGAATAATTGTAATCGTATCTTTGCCTAGCGAGCTATAGAGTTGTATAGTGGTTGAACGCAAAGCATCATGGGAAGGAAAGAAGGGGGGAACAATCCCACTACATGGTGCTGGTCACGTAGGCCCAAGTAAACAAGGCTTCACATCACGAGCAGGCCGCGTCCTGCCTTCAGTCGCTGTCGATGCTCGGACCGGTCAAGTGCAGAGTTATGAGAACGGCGAGTGAGGGTAACACTTCTGATGGCGCCGGTCTTAAATTGAATTTCCAATACCTAGTGTGAGTAAATAGCCTTAATGACTGTAGGGATAAAATTTTATTTAAACATTTAAGCAAGCTGTGTCAATGTTCAACACTAAAATCTTATAAAGAAAAGATACAAAAGGGCTATAAATTTTTCTATATACAACCATTTAAATTTTAGGAGGCTTGCACCATACATTTATTCAAACAAAGACCTTGAACATAGATACAAAAACATTGAAGACATCGAATTAAAAAAAAAAAAGTTCACACTATAAATTATCCCGAGATCTAGTTCTTTAATCTCCGCATCTAACTTGACAGCCCTTAAAGCATGCCTCTCACGTTCCAGCATCAATTTCTCCCGCTCCAGGTGCATCAGCTGGAGCTGTTCTTGATGTTCCAGGAGTCTTACTTCATATCTGGAACGGGCTTCATGCAGCAGATCCTCATTATCCAGCTTCTTTTTGTGGGTTTCCCGCATACATTTCAGCTCCTCCTTGACCTCAACTCGACCTCAACTCGACCTCCACCTCATCAAATATGTTGCTACTTGAGAGGCGGGATCTCGCAGCACGCTTCAAAACTGTACCAACAAAAACAAGAACAAATGGCATGTTATCAATTCATTCACCATTTGAAAATTACAAATAATATGGTTATCAAACTGTGGTACGCCGGCTCCCAAGGGTACGCGAGCAGCTCTCAAGGGAATATTAGCAAAATTATAAAAGAAATGAACTTTGTTTTTTATGCATGGTGTACAAAAATAATTACTGAAATAGGATAAATTTGGAGTTTAACTTCCATTTTAAAGTTTCAAATGGACAACTAGACATCAGAAAGTTGTGTCAAATCAGGCAGGCACACCCCTGTCACTGAAAAGTTTTGAGGATTCATAATCTTTCAATCCCAGAATTAGGATTAAAGTACTTTATTTGAAAGATTTGTGTTTGGGTTTATTTTTTTCTACTTATTTTTGAAGCAATTCCCGAATAAAATCTACAAAACTTTTCAACAGACTTTTTACAGTATAATGGTTGTATGTATAGTTTTTAACTAGACACAATGATTCTCGATAAGAAATAATGTTAAGATTATAAAAGTAGGATTCCTCAAATAGCTGTCACATTTGAAATATTTTTACTACAGACAGTTTTTGACATTCTAAGCTGTTATATGCATTATTAAATTATTATTATTATTATTAATTACTATTATTATTATTACTATTATTATTATCATTATTATTATTATTGTTATTATTATTATTATTATTATTATTATTAGCACCGCGTCTTACTACCCGTTCGGGTTATACGCACTTACGCTAAAGTGTAATGGTAGGGTGATTGTGAGAAGAAATGGAGGACCTACAATTTAACGTGGAATCCGAACCACGGTGGAGGCCTGGCATTCCCCACATTCACAATATGTCTTGTCAGAGGTGAAGGAAGGGTTTGGCAATCAGATAAATCTGTGCCGGGACCGAGGATTGAACCCCGGACCCCAGCACAGAAGTCCGACACCTTACCCCTAGACCGCCAGGTCACCTGCATTATTAAACAATGTTCATTTGAAAAAAAACTAAAGTAATTGTATTGCAAGTTGTGATATTATCTTTATTTATCAGATTAAAATGCGCAATAAACTTTTCCAGGTGTTTATAATGGATAAAGCTATATAAAAACACCACAATTTACAGGTAATATTTTTCAAGATAAAAATTTCGAACCTTGATTAGGCTTCAAGAACAGTTAATATATTCGAATAGAGTTCGCTTCGAATTGAAAAAGTGGACTTCACACACCTTTAATAGTAAGACATAGTGAGCTAAAAAAAAAAAGTCTAGGGATTTACGAGTAGTCACTTAAGAATGAAAGTACAATAATTTAGAGTTCGAGTAATATAGAACAGTATCTGCACTAGTAATATTCAAGCTAAATTTTATTAATTGATATATAAACCATAAACACAAACATTTTTTCTCAAATAATAAAAAATATATTAAAAAAATATGATCACACTATCAAAACAACTGATGCATAATATAGTTACACCAGGAATACAGTGGTTAAAACAATACCAAAAGGCAGCCTCAAATGCCAGATATAAGTTGGTACTGGTGGCAATGAATAAGATGCCTGCAGTCCCGAGATAAATTTTAACTCAAACCTTAAAAACACAAACGACCTTCTAGTTGGGGCAACCCACCTCGGTGGCATAGTTAGTTAACGCGCTAGTTTCGTGTTGAGCTAGATTGCCGAGGACAGGGAGATTGAGTTTAAAATCTCAGTAGGGTGAACTGGGGGGTGGTTTTTACTAAATGGTTTTCCATTCTGCCTCCACGCAAATGCCAGTTAACTTCCTCTCTAAATTCAACCTTCCAATTCCTAATCCATTAGCTTAATTAGTATGTAAGCATTTAGCACGAACGGGTAGTAAGCTGCGGTGCTAAATGAATAAAAAATATTTGGGGCGGATTTTTTGGTTGCTCTTCTCGAATAAATAGATCTTTAGCACAATAACATCACACAATTTCAAGGTTCTTGACAATTTGTAAATATATTGCAAAAAAAAGCTTTTCATAGTTTTTGCTGTATCTACATATATTTCCCAAATTGTGTTTTATTCTAGAATACAAAAGACTGAGTAAATATTTTTGCCACTTAAAAGTGTTATACAAAAATATCAAAAATCGTTAATATAATAATAAATAGCTTAAAGAGCCTCTTTTAAACTGTTAACAACGGGCCTGAATTAACATTGTGAATTCAGACTAGACAAATTTAAATTTTAAGATCAAATTTAAATATCAATTCTCATATTTGTAAAATACACAAAGGTTTGACTTCCCGACATAAATTAAACTTCTGTGGAACTATTACTTCCACAACCTTTGAAGTAATCGAGAAGATTCCGACTTGTTAATATTTAATATCACAAAAGAACACAAAGCAATACTACAATAAAATATTGGTAATTTCTCATTAAACAAACCGATAAAATGTTAAAGTTATAGCTTATAAACCAATAAAAATGAATTACTTTAATAATTTCTATAAAAAAAATACGTTTACAAAATATTACCTATAAATGAAACACTACAAAATTTTAAGGTTCAAACAATTATTGGTAACTACAAGTGCAACAACAATTTATATTTAAACTAAATAGTCCAAGCTAGAAAAAGAACCAAAAAGGTGGCTACCAATTAACATGTCAAAACTTACAAAAAGACTAGCTCCCAAGCGGCAAAAGGAAACATTAAGTTTTCCATAAAACAAAATGTACTTTCAAAAATTAAATTTTTAGTGAGAAATTACCGACGCCCACACTGAACGATTATAATCACATAATTAAAGTTTTGAAACACTCAAACCCATTAAAGGTCTTTTAGATTTTAAATATTTAATAAAATATATAGAGTTTATATATTGCCATCCTGGAGCGGCTATGTCCAAGTCCAGGCCAGGACTTCTCGTGGAAGCGTCGGATGTAATAGTCAACCATGTTTGCTGAGTTCCCTAGTTGTATAGGTCTAGTTGATGGGTAAAGGGGTGGGATATTTTTATATTAAAAATACAACGCCACGATTTGAACACGTGCTAACAGCATGACTCTCTTATTAGCAACTGCCAAAACTTGGCACGATATCAAATCACGTAGGCTGGACACCTGGTGAGTTGGCCGTTGAATCTTGATACGCCCATCAAGTCACGTAGGCCTGACATCTGGAGAGTCGGCAGTTAAAACTTGGCACGCCATCAAGTCACGTAGGCCGGACACCCAGTGAGTTGACCGTTTAATATTCTAATTGGCCCGTTTGTCGGCCAGCAGGGCCAATTAGCACATTTCTGGATTCCCCTATTGAACTATCTTGTTGCTACATCCCTCATAGCTTGTTAGGACTTCCTTTCACTAAAGACATAGGAGTGAACAGGTTGGTCATGGAACTCGTACTAAGCCAGATGATACAATGAGTGAGTAAAACACATATTGTAGACATAGTAAGTTTTGTAAATTTATGGAATTGCAGGGTGTCTATGAGTATTTGATTATTTGGGGTGGGTAGAACTAATGTAGCATTAGCTAGTATTGCTAATGTTACAGCCTAATAAAAGACAACCAATACTTTTATTTAAAATATAATACCATTACCCTTAGGTGTATTGCTTGTACTGGAAGTTGAGGACTATGAAGTTGGAGCTGATGCGGGATCCTCACAATTGGAGTGCTGCATGCTCTCTGGAACATGAGGACTTTGGGATTGAGTTGGGGAGAAAGGGGATTGGGAAGTTGAGTTGGATGTTAGAAAAAGGTTTTATTGGATTGAAACTAAAGGGGTGTGGATTGAGGAAGAAAGAGTTTGGTTAGAGGTGGATGGTTGAGGAGTTAGTGAACGGATGGGGATATGAGGGCTGTTCGTGGTTGATGTAGAGGTGTTAGTCTCAGGATTATTTATAGTGTGACCTAAGGCAGCATCTTGTAGATAGCAAGCATCACTGTCCCAAGGTGTTGTAATTTCTTCATCCAGCCTTGGCTGAATTGTCAACACCTGGGCAGCAAGCTCGTCATCAGCAGGGGAGGTTTTGTATGGTTCTCATCCCCCTGTTTTCGTGGAATTCTGCCTTTCCAACTGCTTTTGTTTCCTTACTTGAGATATGAGTTTTTCCCAGCATCTGTGAACATATCACATTAGCCATGTAGGGCACTCCACAAGGGGTCTTTGCAGCTATTGAACCAGATATATATATATCTGGTATATATATATATATATATATATACATTTATATCTATGAACAAATTACACAACACTTTAGGTAGGTGGGTGTAAATTAAACATTCTGATGTAAGGGATACATCCGGAAGAGATCTCCTATGGGCGAGAATGTACAGGGGAAAGTAGGAAACCGGGATAATGATGTGACATAAAATACGGTGATATGGGCATTTATTGCTAGGTGTTACACACATGGTCAGAAGATGACCAGTTAACAATAACTGTTCAAACTGTTGCCAACCCCTGGACACGAATGCTGTGCAGCATTCTATGACGAACATCTTAAGGATGGTCTGTGTGGCATTGGTATTGTCAGTTAGGTGCTACATACCCTGACCCTGCACATTTAAGTCACAATTTTCGCCGAGAAGGGCTCTCCTCTAGATACGAGTTTCTTATATAAAATTGTTCTATTTCCTCCCACCTACCTCCCCTAAAGCGTTGTATTATTTGTTCATGAGCACCCTGTATAAAAGTGTGTGTGAAAAAAATGTGATGAAGGAAAGAAAGGATTTTAAAACCTGTAAAGGCCTACAGTGTAATAGTTAGCAAATTTAATATAATTTGAAAAATAGATATTGTACCTCTTAAGTTAATAAATTTTGAACATTTTTAAGGTGTTATTTAACTAAAGGAGTTGGCCACCTATGAATGAAATAGTGCGGATACACAAATTTAGACATACTAATACCTAGAGTTATGCAAGTTAATCAACAAGTATTTATTATATAAAATTTTTACGACTTTTGTCACTCGGCTAGAGAAAGGTTAGTTAATATGCACTAAATTTAATATTTTTGCAGTAGCCTACTTTTTAAATCTAGTTAGTTTGTTGTTTTTTAATAAAAGTAGTTCTCAGAATAATTAGTATGATTTGATGTGTAAATTTAAAAACATTAGCTGGGTTTTATCACGCTTGGAAACGTTGTAGTTGGAATTATACTCCTTGGCTATTTTCTTCCAAGCTTCTTTTTTTTTCTGAATTCGATGTTGCGTCGGTCTTCTTGTTTTCGACAATATTTTTGTATCTATGAACAAGGTCAAGAAGCACACCCTTTTCTTTAGGAGTATATGGTACAAACCTCTTAGCGGAAATTTTTAACAGAAAGGATTGAAGTCGCTTCAAAACTTGTAATAAATTACAAAAATTCCCATAAATTATTCAAAATCGTATCATCTCAAACTGGGTTGAATCGGGTTACGTTGCCAAATTCCTCCTCGCTAGTACAAAACTGTTACCCAGCAATGAGCTGTCAGGCAGTCATCCAGGTAGTGAATAATAGGAAGGATTGTCAAACTAATACCGGGCAAGCTGCCCAAGGGAGAGTTCCTAGCGATTTCCCTGGAGACAACAGTGTGGACACCTTTCAAAACGTGCACTCCTCCTCTGCTCGCCGTGTCTCTGTGTGCGTGTACCTTTAGAGTGAGCCCCTGGAAATCTACCACATATTCTGTTTGTGATACACTTCTGTTCGGCGGGAAGTGAGAGAGCGCCCGACTCCTTTGCACAACCACCGCCGCAGCCAGGTGGTCGGTCAGGCCTGGGAAACCTGTTGCCCACGATGCACATACTTTTATAATTGCCTACACTAAAGAGTACTCACAAGCACCATATAAAGAACGAGTATTCAGCTTGGCAAGTTAACCACTGCCAGCACCTACTGGTAACGTGCAAAATATATCCAGCTAGCTTTGTTTTCGATGGCTTAGCGATCACAACAAGAGGGCCTTAGTCCAGATGGTTCGGGAGGGGGAGGGGGGTTGTAAGTCAATCGTTTAGAAGACTATCAACTTGTTTTCTGATATAGCATAACGTACAGCTTCATCTTTGTTCGAGGTCTTTGGTAAGTTGATCTTCAAACTATAACCAATCTCATCTGTTCAAATCATGCATGATAAGGTACAGATTTAGGATTGTCATTGGGTGAAAGCCGGTATACTTAGCTTACTCTGAAAGGTGACAGTCTAGCCCTGACAGATTACCCTTATTAGCTGCTCAATGGAGTAATTTGTAAATGTAAATAGTGTACATCCATTTCTAGCGCAGTGTACAGTCTCCACAACTTTCTGGTTAGCCGCGTGGTCCTGTGGAAATAGCTGACGTCACTTCCTGTGAAGTTATCGGCAATGTTCGCTAAAGAACTGTGTCATCTCTGCGTGCTGATGCCAACTCACTCCTTCGTGTGTGTGTGTGTGTGTGTGTGTGTGCGCGCGCGCGCGAACGCGCAAAGAATTTTTCGTGTGCTGATATAGTCAGTCGATTCAGAAGGTTCATTTAAAATACCTCAAATAAATAAATAAAACAAATACTATTCATTTTAAATTTTTAAAACCCCACACACCCTTTTCTTTAATTCACTCCATCAAATTTCAAATTTTAAGATTTTTTGGTTATCTTTAGTTGTCCTTCTACCTGTCTGCCAAAGTTTAATTTTCCATCTCATCTGGAAAGTTTTTTCTAATCATATGTCCTCCTCCATTTCCCGGAACCCCATTTTGAAATTTCCCAATTTTAGATTTTTCTGGCTATAAGGGGGCAGTCTCGGTCCTTTCCTACCAAGATACGATTTAAAATTGTAAAGTTAAAATTTAGATTACAAATAATTTGGTATTGTTTGTTCTGTTTTTTAAAGACCCATTTTAATTTATACGCGCAGAAGTATTCGGCGTTTCCCTGGGTAACCCCACAATGGATATAATGGCTGACTACCCTTGACATCGCTTTTCTTTGCTCCAAACAATCAGAAAAAACTAATTTTATTTCTTTTTAACTTATTAAAAGAATTTGATCCAAATTTTAAAATTCTGGCTTTTAGGTACACTGGTTTGTGCACAGGAGCTACTAATTTTAAAATGCCATCCCTCTGCATGCGATAAATATTGCGTAATACTCATGACAGACAAACACACAGATTCACAAACTTTCTTTTTATTATTATTATTTAGCACCGCGTCTTACTACCCGTTCGGATTATACGCTTAAGTACTAATTACACTAATGGATTAGGAATTGGGAAGGTTAAATTAAAGGAAGTTAACCCGCATTTGCGTGGAGGGAGAGTGGAAAACCATTTAGGAAAAACCACCCCCAGTTCACCCGACCGAGATTCGAGCCTCGATCTCCCCGTCCTCAGCAGTCGGGCTCAACACAACAAGCGCGTTAGCCAACTACGCCACAAAGACGGCTTTTCCTTTTATTAATACGTATAAGTAACACGAGACTGACACTTTAGTACAGGGGTATCCAAACTACAGCCCACGGGACATATCCAGCCCGCCACAAGATTATATATGGCCCGCTCCAAGGTTTTTTTCTAAGAAACAAATTAATTGTTTCCCTTCGTTATTTCTTAACCACACAGTATATATGACATGTCCAGTTCCTGTCCGCACGCGTGCCTCACCTCATGACACTAAGCTAGTGTGCTGTTTGAATTGCAAGCCCTCATTTCCAGTTGCAAGCGCTAGGATCACAAATCACGGTGTAAGAGACAGCTGGTGTCACTCCTTAAACATACAACAGAACGGCTTGTGGAGATATTTAGGTAGGTACAAGTCTACCGACAGAGGGCTATAAAAGGAAATTCACGAAAGATGATACATAAGTTTAGAAATAAGTAATTATACTGACTACTTGATATTTACTATAAATATAAATTACCAGCTATCACATATAAATTGATTAATTTCTCAAAGAGGTGACCTGGTGGTCTAGGGGTACGGTGTCAGACTTCTATGCTAGCGGCCGGGGTCGATCCTCGGTCCCGGCACAGATTTATCTGATTTCCAAACCCTTCCTACACCTCTGACAAGATATCTTGTGAATGTGTGGAATGCCAGGTCGCCACCGTGGTGCGGATTCCACGTTAAACTGTAGGTCCTTCATTTCATCTCACAATCACCCTACCATTACACATTAGCGTAAGTGCGTATAACCCGAACGGGTAGTAAGACGCGGTGCTAATAATAATAATTTCTCAAAGAGAATGATCAACCTCAAACCCTTTTATCAAACACAGACTGGTTTTGGAAAGTGACATTTTTTGCAGACGTGACCGACCGAATATAAAGTTGTAAGCTGAAACAAATTTGATTTGTAATCTATTCGCACATGTCAAGTAATTCAGGGCAAAAATGATGCTACTTGAACAGGATGAATTAACGACTATCTAGCAGCGACATAACAATTAAAATAAACAAATCCTGGAGGGATAACTCGATTAACTGTGATGCTCTTTGAAAAACCATGATGCTTATTATTCAACATGTTTCTGTGACAGAATATATTATTTATAACCTTTAATGAACTGTGAGTCTCTTTTTTCTAAATAATTATGCAAAAATGTATATTATTAGTTCGCATATTTTATGTTATAATCATACTTAGGTAAATATTGCGTTGCTAATGGATTGCGTGTGTTTGTGTACTTATTTTGTGGACACGGTCTCAAAAATTTCATTTATTTTAATTTATAAATCATCATGATTGGTTTGTGATTGGCTTAGTTGGATCAGCATTTACAACAAGTAACTATCAAAAAGAGGGCAGCCGGATATTGAACAATATAATTTAATACAGTTTTGATGCTGTATAACCGCGCAAAGAAAGGGTAAAACTGTTATAAGCTATAAATTATTATTATTATTATTATTATTATTATTATTATTATTATTAGCACCGCGTCTTACTACCCGTTCGGGTTATACGCACTTACGCTAATGTGTAATGGTAGGGTGATTATGAGATGATATGAAGGACCTACAGTTTAACGTGGAATCCGAACCACGGTGGCGGCCTGGCATTCCCCACATTCACAAGATGTCTTGTCAGAGGTG
>CABFVZ010000385.1:186093-199294 GCA_902151445.1 Timema monikensis
AGCGCGGACAGGTGTTGCTAGACGCCAAGTGAGTTCTGTCAGTATTGGACACCAACTGCCAACTGACAACTGCCTTTACGTTGCACCATACTTTGTATATATTCCTTGGTCATGGAAGCTTCGAGAAGGTTTAGTTTAGAAAAACAAAATACAAGACAAAAACATCTCGGTCTTACTGGGAGCTTCGAGAGCCGGAAAATGACTCAAGTTACATTTTAAAATCTCTCTTCGAACCTTCGAGAAGAGGAAGTTATTATTTGAAAAATATATATTGTCAACCTGACTTTACTAATGTCACGTGCGTGACGTCACTGATCAGTGGCTTTTGCCTTCTTAGAAGAAGAAGTGCTTTAAGCGCCATTTAATATACTACATAAATTTAAATGAAATAAGATATGTTTATAAAATTAGGACGATATTATTGTCAATGCTTTCACATACTTTTCAGGGGCAAATCAGTTACATTACAAAATATAACTTTCCTTATTCCTGAAGACATTGACATAATTAGTATATATGAGTATAGCCCAAACGGGAAGTAAGACGGGAACCTAAAGTTTACAAAAAAAATAATGAGCTATGTGCACAAAATTATATTTTTAATACAATGTAACACTTAAGGTGTGTATGTAGGGAACGCGAGAAAAGGTCGGTGTTTATGTCGTTTTTACAGAAAAACATTTTTGGTCATAAAAATCATACATTTTTTCTATTTAAAAAAAAAGGAGTTTAATTTTCTTCATATGATGGATGACCTCAACATTGGTTGAATATCATCTGTCAAGAATGGCCTGAAAAATTGTTCTCTTCATTTAAAAAGGTTTTTAGATAATGCCATTATGTCCATGGCAGATGTTCAACAACTGTTGATATGACTGACATTTCCCCGCATTCTCTGCATCCCCACCTTAAAACGAAACCTTATTTCTAAAGCGATCAATGAAACCAAGTTTGTATATATTAGTTAGTATTTGCTCCGCTAGATCGTGCTGAACTAAATTTATAATATTATATAAGAGTATCAAAATAAAGCCTATTTTTATTTTCTTTAATAAACTTAAAAATAAATTGATGTAAAAAATAAATAATATTAGATTAATAACAAAAATCTTATTAAAACCATTAATTAAAAGTATAATTTGAAAATATAATAAATAATATATTTTATTTTACTCACGGATCGTTATATTTTAATTTAATATAGATATAAAATTCACATAAAATTATTGTTTTCCAGGGTGGTTTTTCCGATTCTTTTTAGTGGTGAATCTCAAGAGGGTTCACCGTAAAACTAAATATTCTTTTCTAACTACACAATCAATGATTTGGCAATTCCTAACTAATCAATCTAGTCTGAATCTTCTATTCAAAATTCATGAGCTTTGAAGTTTTAATTGACTCCATCACGAATTCATGTGCATTGAATCTATTGGATTGAATTGACGTATGAATACGTAAAAGTTGTCAAACGTCAGTTAAGGTGGGATAGAAGGGGTGTTAGAAGAGGCCAATGTTTTTACAATTTTGTATAGCAAAATATATATTTTGTTTTGCTAAAATAAATAAAACCTTGTTCAACTAGGCTACTAACTTTTCTTCACACGGTGATATCAACAGTTGTTGAATATCCATCAAGAGCATAGCGGCATTAGATGAAAAGCTTTTTAAACCAAGAGAAAAAGTTGTCATTACATTCCAGGACACCCTTGACAGATATTCAAGAAATGGTGAGGTCACCATGTGAATAAAAGTAAATTCTATGTTTGTACTGGAGCAATATTTTATTTATTTTAGTCAAAAAAGTGTTGCCATAAAAACTGCAAAAACACTTGTCTTTTCTCGCATTCTCTTCCATCCACCTGAAGATCTGTCCTTTGAGCATTGGGCCATATATATAGTTTTTAAATATTGAAATAACCATCAATAACAAAATCTGACGTGTTTTAAGAATATCAAAATTGATACCATCAATCAAAAGTAACTAATGGAAAACTTATGACTGACTTATGCATTCATAAGAGTAGACATAATAACATTTTGGACTGTCAGATAATGACGATCTACTACAGTAAGTGAACCATAGGAATAACATTTTAGATCATAACAAATATAAAGTTCTACTCAACATTGACAAATTTCTCTGTCCTAAATTAAAGTCGCATAACACATGTATTAGCATATGAATACAAGAAAGTAGATCTACTAATTTTTTGAACAGTCATATAACCTATTTTTAAACTCATCCTGGGCTATGTAAGTTTTCGAGATGTAATTTAATCCAAGAGCCTTTTTAAAAGTTATTTTTGAACCCCGTACATCTATATTTTTTAAAGGCCAGTGTGACCGGTTAATGGGTTTATATAATAAAAAAAATTCTATTTTTTACAGTTTTTTAGCAGTGTTTTACTACCCATTCGGGTTCTATGTCTGTGTACTAATTACGCTAATGTATTAGGGATGAGAAAGGTTGGACTTAGGGAATGTGTGCCCTCATTTTTGTGAAGGGAGAGTGGGAAAACTTTTAGAGAAAACCCCCCTCAGTACGCCAGACCAGGATTCGAACTTCGGTCTCCTCGTTATTGGCAGGCAAGTTTATTGCGAGAGTGACTTAGACAAAGCGGCCACCGATGTCAGTTTTTAAAAAGTCATTGTCTATTTAATCCATGTTTGCTTCAAGCTTGGGTGAGTGCCGCATGTTGAGAGTTGATTCATGCTTTCTAGAGAAGTATTGTTGCCAACATAACGCGTCTAGACCTCACTTATTTTCACCACTTAAAGTCGCATATGATTGATTTAATCGTGACACTGTTGGCTTCTTAATTAGTTATTCCAGCCATTCTTAACGCAATATTTTATAGATTACCCGTGGGAAGAATGGCTATTAAAAGTAATAATAGTGTGTATGTTTGTGTACCAATCCTCTTTTATAATGTTTGGATTCATTGACGGGTTCCAGCAAAACTCGTAACAAACATTGGTCCCTCCCCTAAGACACTTCCAGTTTATATGTTTCTGGCGTGGTCACACCATTTTGAACCAATGGTTGCGAGAAGTTTGAACAAAATCAATGTATAAAAGTGCTAGCTTGCTATCACAAAAGTAACATAATAGCGTTGAAGCTATATATAATCCTCCTCAACTTTATTCCTTAGAAGAGAGATTTACTCGGCTAACGTTGAGAGTATTATAAATTGGGTTTGGATTTCAACTGAAAGGAGCAAATAATGTTAAAAACACTAGCATTTGTCAGCATATAGGATGTAACGCCACTTCCATGGAAAACCATCTATGAGAGCATCCTGCTTTGATTCAAACTTGAGCTCCGAGCTTCCAGAGATCAGCTGTACAATAATAGCTAGGCTGTAGAAGAAGACATCAACCTTAATCAAGTAATCTTGTATATGCCATCATCTCCCTTATTTCTTGCTTGAATTTATCCCTGTAATTTTTTATTTTTTCAATTATCCTTACAAATATTCAATGTTCTTATATTGATAAATAGTGTAGAGGCGGATGTATAAATATCTTTTCCACGTGTTGCTGATCAAACCCTAACACCTATCCAAGCTTAGAACCCCCAATTGCTAATCACTTTAAAAAAAACATTTACGAGGGCTTTTTTGTTAATTTTCCTATGACCCTTCGGAAAGAGAAGTATTGGGATTGCAAAAAAAAAAAATTAAAAAAAAGCTCAAGATTTTGATAAATAATGTCAACCCCTGAAACAAAAAAAGTATTTTTCTGTTTGTTTGTCTGTATCCCCACCTAAAACCCAAACTATTTTACCAATTGAGCTCAAACTTGGTATTTAGGGTGTTTATAAAGTTCTTACTAGGAGTTTTTCGAATTAGGAATTAGGTATCCAACCCTGAAATTAAGGGTAATCTACTGACGGGCAGAAAGAGAAAGAATAGGAATTTCCCTAAATCCGTTCTAACTATTTTGATTAAATTGTATCTATATACTGTTTAACATTACAAACCAAATGACAACTCCCTTTTCCCCATGAAAATGAATCAGGTGGTACTTGACATTAGCAGACATTTTCAATTTTTACCTTATTTCCACTGCTATTTGAGATACGAGATAACTTAGTATTGAAAAACTGTAGTACTATTCAAAGTGAATATCTCTTATTTTAAATATATTTTTATAAAACCATTAGTTTCTGAGCTATATAAGCAAGTAAATATTTCTTTATTGAGATCTTTGAAAATGTGAAATTGATTGCTACATTCTTTGATGGACAAAGATGTTCCTCTTTTTTTCAATGTTTATGTGACAGTGTATATTATTTTGTCTAACAAATCTTACTAGTTTTTAGTAGATATATGTTTTAAGATAAAAGAGAAAGTATGTGCGTTGCATCGTACCATTTATTTTTTCTTGGAAAGTCAGTAATGTGGCATTAAATAAATTAGTGTGTACCGTAGTGATAACTAATTGATGAGAAGGTTTAAGGGATGACAACTCTCGAGTGATGGGGGCAATCGGGTGTTTAAAGTAGGGTTTCACGGTAAAATACAAATGCTATACTCAAAATGGCACTAACCATTATACAGTCAACTATCGATTCTACGACCTTTCACGGTTCCCTGGAAAAGGGTCGTTATTGGAATTGTAACAGATTTTGTTCCACCCCTAACCTTCATACGAAAAAATTGCATTTTTTAGACAACAAATAGCGTGGGTCATCAAAAATCGTTCACAAAATCCAACCAAATCAAAATAACAATGTTAAACAATAGCATGGGTCGTCAAAAATTGTTCACAAAATCAAACCAAAATAGTAACCAAATCGAGAATCGAAATAACAATGGCAAAAGCAAGCCTGGCGCGTGATGTAGCGGCAGTCGGGCGTGGGGAAACATTGTCTTGCTTGTGGGAGGGGGTAGACAGAGTCAAGTGCTATTGGCTGGAATTGATGAGGTGATGTCTATTTTTATACCTGACCCACCCCAGTTACTAGTAATACAGCGCTCACAGAGATAATTGCAACGCTGCGACCTAAATAAATGCAACAAATACATTTTACAACCGATTTCCTTAAACTTTTCAACCTTATTTCCCCACATTTTTCACGGTTCCCCAAAAAAGGGTAATTACTTCGAGAGGAACACTATTCCCGGGGTCGTAGAATCGAGAGTTGACTGTATTAGTTCCCTTAAGCCCTCTCATCGAAGAATGCCAGTGAAAGGAAGAGGTAAACAATTGTTGGAGGGGGCATATGATGGGATTTTTTTTATTAAATGTGTATTTGTAAATATTTTTCATTAAAGACTTCAAGTTTAAGAGGGAAACCGTACCATTATATCCTTGTACCCAACCATTTTAAAAATTAAAATTAAATTAATAGCTTTTTTTTTTCTAGTAGAATGTTTTGGTCTTGGTACGCCTTCAAAACACAGTTAGGATGGTTACTTTTTTTTTTTACAGTTCCTAGGCCATTTATCTTTCTATCGATGTAAAGAGAGCTTTATCTACATCTTCTATTTATATTTTCTTTGAGTTTCCCTTTTCCCAATTTTATATACTAACTAATCTGGAATTTACACCTAAAAACTAATGTCCTTAATCTTCTTTTACTTTTGAATTTAAGCCATTTGGTCCACATCGGATATTTTATTTGCCCTGTACCCTCTGCCACTAGATCCCTGAGCGACCACCTGGGACATGTTTTCAGAGTTGCTAAGGGCTCCAGCGACGACATTGGTTAGTAGAGGTTGTTGACCGACACCTTAGCTCAGTCGATAGCGTGTTTGTATACTGTTTGTTATTAGCACCGCGTATTACTACCCGTTCGGGTTATACGCACTTACGCTAATGTGTAATGGTAGGGTTATTCTGAGATGCAGTGGAGGACCTACAGTTTAACGTGGGATCCGAACCACGGTGGAAGCCTGGAATTCCATACATTCACAAGTTGTGATTAATACACGTCTTGTCAAAGGTGAAGGAAGGGTTTGGCAATCAGATAAATCTTTGCCGAGACCGAGGATTGAACCCCAGAGCCCTAGAACAGAACTCTGACACCTTACCCCTAGACCACCAGGTCATCGTCTGTATACTGAGCTAAGGGTCCCGGATTAGGTTCCTGGCATGGACGAAAAATGTATAATTGGTGAAATATGGGTTTACCTTTCCATAGTGATGAATTAACGGTCAGTGGCTGGATGTTGTGTCTTTTCTATATTTAATTTAGTTTATAAGTTGTGTGCTGATATAATCAGTTGGTACAGAAAGTGTCCGTTAAATACCTCAAATAAATTAAATGATTTTTTTTGATGAGTAGAGGTTATTTTAAGGTTCCGATAAAAACAACTTACGTTTATTTTGTAGCAATTTGTTTTCAAGTAAGTTTCTTCCGCCCAGTATCTCAGTTTTTATTGTTAAATGTTTCTTAGGAAGGTGTGTAAATAAACTTGGCATAGTTGTTACAGATACGTATATAGAGAAACTGTCCTTATGGTGGCCCCTTCACAGAGGTTCAAGGTGATAAAGGGATCCCCCACAGGTCTAAGCTGGAAAACCAGGGTTGTTTTACGAGAGTACAGAGGTATCAGATGCATGCCTCTTGGAAGTTATTAGAATGTGAAATAATATATAATCACGTAGTCAATTAATCTTAATTAATTTCATGGTATCCACTTCAACGGATGATTGGTCTAAGGCGTCACTCTCGTATTAAAGTGACGAAGAGATCGGGGCTCAGATCCCTATCGGGATTATTGAGGGGGGTTTTCTCCTATTGGTTTTCCACTCTCCTTCCACGCAAATGCCTCCTTCCTAATCCTTACCTCATTAGAGTAATGACTATATAATGGGTATAGGTAGTAAGATGGTAATTTATTTAATATATGGTTATTCTTTGGAAGGCAAGAAAACCCAGCTACCTGGCGGAAAAAAACTGAACCAAAAATAATATTACAGTGCTCATTACGTGACACCTAGATGCATGCAAGTAGTTTATAATTAATACAATACTAAACCGATAGCCTCACAACAGGTACTTGCGAGTTTAATATGATTTGTAGTTTAGGAATCTGTGCCTACCAAACTACGTCACACGGACTCCATGAGAAATTATGTGGACGGTGACTCCCTGGTTTGCCTCCGACTATACTTCTGTGACAAGCATTCAGATAATTATTTTTTTTAAGTCCTTTTCATGTAAAGGGCCTTTTAGAAGATATAAACACGTGTTTTTTTGTTTGTTTTTTTTGCTGTTTAGATTGACAAAATTTTACTATTTTATTGGTGTTATGGTGTAGGTATTAATACTATTTATCAAAAGTGGCAGCTGAAGATAAGATGACCTGATATAACAACACGTGTAAGTAGATCTAGTAACTTCTAGCTGTCGAATAAGGCTCTTACTATTAAAATTAGACTGTTCTTTCCCCTAAGAGTACTACCAACGTAATTTTAATGTTGACAGAAATTGTTCTAGAGGAGCACAGAGTAGCCAACCCAGTGCAATTTATATCCTAGTATCCTAATCTACAGTTCAATGCGCCGCTTTTTGGTTTGTGTGGCTATGGTCTCCTAGCGACCGTCGTCATGGTAACCAGCACCGCCCAGGGACGCTGACTGTGGTCATATTGTTAGGCCTCAGACTACTTTGTTTACCAAAATGTCACCAGGAAAAGTTAGAAACACGCGAGGAAATTAATATACGAGTCTTGTTACACTTGAACTTTGTGAACTAGGATGAGCGTATGCACAGTTAGACAACACATAGTAAATATTACATTTCAAACTCCAATAGATTATATCAAAAGCATATTTTTATTTTGTTTAAAAGGGTAATTCTCTATAAACCACCACCGTGGTAAAGTTAAATGAGATGTTAAAAGTTAGGTTATGAGGAACTCTGAGTCAGAGATTTCATATTCAAATACATTTAATTATATATTATAATTTAATAAGCCCATTTACGGTCACTGAAATTACGAGAAAACGGCCGGACCAATTTTTACAAATGAACCCTCGTTTTAAAGGTTAGGAGTCCAGGATGTCATAAAAAACATCAACATCCAACATTAACATTATTTTACTAGCAAATTTCCATATTTTTCCTTCTGTGTGGGCAGCAGCTCATCTGTACAATCATTTTTTGTTTACATAACCATGTAAACCATTATTTATTTGTGTATGATTGTTTATTGGTAAGTAAAATATTTTTCTTTGGTTAGAGAAAATAACCACTCAATTCTTACTTAAGAACAACAAATAAATAAATGACTGGGTGTTACAATCCCACTCTGTTACCTTTTATTTACGGCCATGAATAAGATAAAAGGGAGCGGTAGTAAGCTATGGAAAAAGTGACAAGGGAAATTATTAGCAATATTTAAAAGCAACAAAATGAACGGTTTATTTAAATAAAATAACAATAGAGCAGAAAACTTTACATGGTCTCATTAATCAAACTGAGATATGTTGAAAATCAAACAAATAGATAATAACTTCATATCTTTAAAACGCGCAGATAACTTAAGAGGAAGTCATAAAACTCGTAATATTTCCAAAATTCAAATGGGCCAGTCTTGAAGAAACAGAACAACCCGTAACGTTGAATTTAGTACAATAAGTCAAAAATATTAATATCCATCAGGACAATACATAAGGACTAAATAAGGGCCTAATGCGCACCTTGAAAATGTTACCAAAGTGTCTTTTTCTCACTTAAGAATAAAGACTTCAAAAAACGTTAACTTTACATGTTAACTCTTTATAAGAAACTTTAAATTACGCGAGAGTTTGGCTAATAGACTTTAGTCAAACTCCCCCGGAACTATCAGATCCTGACACAATATTAGGAAAAGATAACAATAACCCTACTAGTAAATAATGAAAATATCACATTAGAAGCAAACCTTAGAAAAAGATTAGAAAATATACTAAAGTTAATTAATTTCATAATTAATCAAAATTATTAGAAAATGACGTTACATTAAACTATATTCCAAAATACAAATAAAAATAAAAAAACGCTACCTTGAAGTTTACAAAATAATTACTATTATCCACCATTTCAAAACAATTTACATTTAACTCGTTTAACTCCAAGTCAATTAACAATTGTGGCTATCTAAAAGATCTAACACTCGAAAAGACTCTAGCGCCCAAGTGGCGACAGACAAAATATAGAGCCTCATTTCAAATTTAACGATCAGGTAAAAATCAATAAATTTAGATAATAGAAAATTTACAACATCTAACATGGCTGACACTAAGAGTTACAATTAAATCAGAGTCCAATAAATAAATCGCCATAGTTACGATTCTGATGAAGATATAATATATAAATGTTTTATCCTGACATTGTCTAGGTCCTGGACAATGTTCCTCGGTCAGCGATGAAAGCAAATAGTCATTTTAGCATACACGCACATCACAATATATAGTGGGTTTCGTCGCAATAGAAGCAAGGTGGGAGAACTGAACACACGGTCGATGACGTCAATGCGGCTTTGGAAGATCACGTAGACCCTTTGTTGTCATGGCTCCATCCGACTTCCAAACCATTTCTTCAATCACCTGATGTTTTGAAACTAGTTCATCTTTATACCATCAGAGGGCAGGTGAATAGGTTAATAGTCATTCTATAGTCGTGTTCAATACTGGCCGGCCCATCACGTGTTAGTAGAACAGGATGGAGTGGACTTCTTCTTGTTGGAACATCGTAGCTCGCTCGGCCCACTCGTCAATTTAGGATGATAGGTGTAGGCCAGTCTTGGTGGTTGCTAGTTTCAGAAGATTCAATCGGTAAGTACACGAACAGTTTTATTATGTTGAAATTGATTATGTAGAGAGAATATTATTGTTCAGAATTGTTTTATTATGTCGTACCAACCTACGTAAACTACAATAGAGAATAATACTATTGTAGGGATTCTATTAGTGTAGGTATAATTGGAGCGGGTAGTATGCATTACAGAGAGTTATGTGTAAATGTCAGCATGGGGCGGGTCCTATTGTAACATAATGTAATGTAATGTTACATGGGAGACGGCTCGTTAAAGCTCTTTTCATAGTGTGAATGGGAAAATGTACGTTTTGCTTAAAATTAAACACCGAAAACTAGAAAGTCGAGGGAAAGCTCATTCTATAGAACTTTTCCCAATAAAAAGTTTTGAACACATTTTAGCGGGATAACACACATCCATCCCTGCAACATTAGTTTGATACACTTGCCTTCGCTCGAGTCTCAACTGTATTTATAGGGAACGTTTAAATTGCAATTACATGAAAGTAAAACTGAAAAGTAATGCTTTTTATTAAATATCAATCGGATTCATCATTAGAGTGTAATTTATTAACACAAGGCTACTTGAGCCCCACTAACCCAGGAAAAGAAAATTCAACAATTAATCAGTAAACTCTAACTTACATCAGTTTAAATTGTAAGAGTTGTTATGCTGGCTGGTATCGAATTGTCATAGCTAATTCCAGGACAAACGCAACTATTAAAACTAAAGCGACATTTAGTGGTAGGAAATATCCAAAATTATCAAAGATATAGTTTAAGTCCACCCAGAAATTGAGTCTTGAACACTATCTCAGATATTTATAATAAACATGCCACCCCCACCAACAATAAATCTACACAATTCGCATATCATTAAAGGGGGTAACAGTGATAGCAGAGAAATCTATGACAATTGTAACGTCTGACATGAATAATCAGACTGAAGAAGGGTGAAATATCTGTGGATGGCACTTGTAAGAAACGTAGGATTTTCCACTATTTATTTTGTTGTTGGTAATATTATTGATACAGAAATAAAATCAAAAGGATGGATTGTGGGTGAAAATAGAGATAGGGAAGACTAAATCACATTCACTACCTATCACTCATGGAAAAGCATAACAAGCTGTATTTTTTTTAAGCACTGTGTCTTACTACGCCTAAGTATTAGTTACGCTTATGGGTTAGGAATTGGGAAGGTTGAATACAGAGGAAGTAAGCCCGTATTTGCGTGGAGGGAGAGTGTAAAACCCTCCTGGAAAAACTACCCCAAGTTCACCCGAGCGAGATTCGAACCTCGACCTCCCCGTCCTCGGCAGTTTAGCTCAACATGAAACTAGTGCATTGACTAACTACACCACTGAGGTGTGTTGCATTTTTGTTCTTAGACAGAATAATTTACTAATATAAAACTTGTGGGAGCAGAAACAATATTTATTCATTAGAAGGAAAAAACTAATCTAGAATACACTAAATTATTTGGCGATGGAAACTTGAAAAGCTACAAAAGTGTTTTTGACTTAGATCCTTACAAACGTAAACTATTGACCAAAATGGAGTCCATAGGACTATTCCAGAATAGATTAGGAACGTCTTTATGATAGTGTCAAAAAAGCTTTGGGGTGGACAGGTATTATGATCGATAAGATTTAAAAACCCGCCTCGGTGGCGTAGTTGGCTAACGTGCTTGTCGTGTTGAGCTCGACTGCTGAGGACGGGGAGATCGAGGTTCGAATCTCGGTCGGGTGAACTGGGGGTGGTTTTTCCTAAATGGTTTTCCACTCTCCCTCCACGCAAATGCGGGCTCACTTCCTCTAATTCAACCTTCCCAATTCCTAATCCATTAGCGTAATTAGTACGTAAAGCGTATAACTCGAACGGGTAGTAAGACGCGGTGCTAAATATTATTATTATTATTATTATTATTATTATTAAGATTTAAAATTACCTTGGCATTGTTCTATGAGATAGTACCAGTAGCGTTGAAGGTAGTCTCGGCCTCTCTTTTTCACCTTTCAGCAAGAGATGATTAGCCGCTCTAATAAAGCTTTCCTCAAGGAAATTATAGTTACTACCAAAGAGATAACGTTAATGGTGAGCTATAAAACTATAAACATAGTTTCTTGATATAGCTAGAGCTCTAAAGCTAATATACGAAGTATTTACTGTTTCAGATATTATTTCTAAATGCTCACGTGGAATGATCCAGAACCGTAATGAGTCATTCAATCTAACGATTTGGCGTCATTATCCAAAAGAATTGTATGTATGGCCAACTGAAATTGGGAGTTATATATTATACGTGCTATTTCTATTGTATAAATAATATGTAAGCTGAGTTCTTCAAGAAGATGAACATTATAATCTGGAAGCTACACACTAGCCGGTACAAATAAATTTTATATACGACGCATAAAGATGTGAAACACCATAGAAGAAAAACACATCGAATATATCAAAGAGGTAGAAAGAAAATTGAAGAAGACAAGAACACTAAAGAGGAAAGTGAAACCCATCCGGGTGGAGGATTTTGACAAAACTATAGAAAGTTGCTTTTTATCAGTGTGATATGTAAACTTTGTGCCTTATTTTATATATGGTTTATTTTTATAACAGTTCTTAATACTTATATATATAAAATACATTTACAATCAAGTCAATGTTTTGATTCATTAGCCAATTTAAAGACTCCTTATCTATGTAATAAACTAAAAAAGTTATAAAACTTGTGTTTGAAAAAATAAAATAAGTAATACTAATAATCATAATAAACTTTAATAGATCCAAATGTTAAGAATTTAATTACAAGACTAAAATAATATATATAAAATTAAATTTTATTAATTGCTTAGCAGTCAAACATGCAATATCCTTATTCTATCATGAACTAAATGACATTAAATCAAAATTAACGATGGTTAAATATTTAAAAAATCAAAATGACAACCATATTGAAATTTATCTATTTGTTATATAGAAAGATTATACTTTTAATGTGTAATTAAGTAGGAGAAATAAAAGAGAACAAAAATCCCAAAATTGTTATATCTTAGGGGTTGATGTATCCTCGAGGTAATGTAGTTCTGCGCGTGCGCATTCGTCAATGAGTAGTAGAAACCGGACTGGAGACATTAACACTTAAAGAACGTAGCTGTACAATGCGGATAGACATAGAAGAAAGCTCTGATTCTCATAAACATTCATTGTATTCAGGTTTCTTATTACACTTGTTCCCAAGCAGGGGTTCACGAACCGGTACTGGACCACGGGATAAATGCTTCCGGTCTGCAAGGAAATAGTTCTTACCTGGAGCATATATATATACACGAGTGGTAAGACACGGTGCTTATATATATATATATATATACGAGTGGTAAGGCACGGTGCTTAAATATATATATATATATATATATATATGAGTGGTAAGACACGGTGCATATATATATA
>CABFVZ010000385.1:202754-213731 GCA_902151445.1 Timema monikensis
GTTTTGCCACGGGTTCATTACTGCTCTTAGTTATTCCTCCGCAGAGGTTGTCGTGTGAACTGCAATGGTATACATTCAAACTCATCAGCTGTCTTCAATAATATTAGTTAAGTGCGAGGTGATTTGACTCATACTATTTTGGAATACTGGGGGTCAATTTAGTGTAGGGATCCCATTAGTCCGGTTTTTACCTGGATAGTTCCTTTTTTGATAAAATGTCTGTGTCCCAAATTTAATCCAAATGTCCCGCTTTTAAAGAGTCCTTCCTGAAAGAAAAAAAAAATGGGTAACGGATTTTATTCTGTGTTTTAGTATAACCATTAGTATAACCATGTAACATTGTTGACCAATTTATATTACAATGTTGGCAATACTCATAGTAATGTTCTTTTTTTTTCGCCGTGCTTCTGTTGGCGGTATGTTACTTTATCAATTTCCGGTTACATACACAACAGTGATTGCTACTTGATAGCATTTGTAAAATATTATAATTTTTATCTTTTTTCCACCTGCATATTGTCGAAACGTAAGTGCAGTATAAGTTAGCGATAATATTAGAAAATAATTTCCCCTCATTAAAGGTATAGATGAAAATGTGGAATGTACTTTATGCAACTCTACATTTTGCATTTTATATGGTGGTCGGTCAGACGTAGTCAACCACGTGAAAATGAAAAAAACATAAAGGTGCTGTTCAAAGTAAGATTTCCAGCAGCAGTATAAGTAATTCCCTAAATATGAAAACCCGGAGGGAAATGGAAAAACAGTTATCACTGGCAGCACAGGAAGCAACATTCGCTAATCACACATCGGCGGATAGCCATAGCTAAAGTCCATGGACTACACAAGACCCATCCAAATATTAGAAGAGAAAAAACTTCTTGAAAAGGTCCATAAATCTGATTCTGATGAATCTTTCTAAAATATAAACTTAACTATAATTATTATTGTATATTTTTTAAGGTGCAATTTTTTTAATTAATTAGGTTTGTGATTTCTAATTATTTTTCAACGTTGTATTAGTAATAATAATAAAATCTTACTTAAAGTAACACATATCTTATATAATATATTTGTTTTTAGTTTTCTTAATTTTTAAAATGTCCTGTTTTTTCACAAAATGTCCCAGATTTTTTAAGTAAAAATTTGGAATTGTCCTAGTTTATAAAAAATACATTATAGGAACACTAATTTAGGGACGTACTTAACGGGGCTTGTTTTTAAACGATCTACACTCCATTCATCCTGAAAGGTAGTGGTCTAAAGGTGCGTATACATTAGGCTAGCCGAGTCTGTAATGTAAAATTTAATGTAATGCTCGTCAGTTTGAACGTGGAACGAGCACGCCGTAAGCATCCTCTGAACCATTGGTGAAACGAGCACGCCGTAAGCATCCTCTGAACCATTGGTGGAACGAGCACGCCCCGAGCATCCTCTGAACCATTGGTTGAACGAGCACGCCGTAAGCAGCCTCTGAACCAGTGGTGAAACGAGTACGCCGTAAGCATCCTCTGAACCATTGGTGGAACGAGCACGCCGTAAGCATCCACTGAACCATTGGTGGAACGAGCACGCCACGAGCATCCTCTGAAACATTGGTGGAACGAGCACGCCGTAAGCATCCTCTGAACCATTGGTGGAACGAGATCGCCACGATCAAACGACATAATAATGATCTCAGTTCAATTCAGTATTTACGAGGGTGCACTACATTTTAATTAAGTAATCTATCTTAAATCTACTAAATTTGGGATAAAGAAGAAGCCTTAGCCTCAATTATATGCTAATTATGGCCAATCTATTATTTTTAAAAAAGCCTCGGCAATGGTTGCGTATAGTTGTATAAAAACGGGCCAGTTTGGAACTACTGCGAGATTTAAAGTTCCAGCACATTAGTGTGTAGTATAAAAACTTTACCAGGATGTCTCCCACAGACTTTGAGAATTTGTTGGATAAAATAGAACCATTTGCAAACATCTTCTGCTTGTCCTGCTAATGTGGTGATATCCTTCCAGATATATTCCTTCAGATTATTTGTATAATAGCTTTTATCCTTGCTTCCTTGAGGTCCCATAAAACACTATGGTTTTACAAGATTCTATCAACTGAAATACAGATTCTTCAGAACAGTTCTCCATGCTTGCGAGCACGCAACAAACACGTCCCAACTAGACTGAAGCATACCTTTGTGTTCGTTGTAAAAACCAATCACCACGAATGGTTCGTATCGTGCTCTTACCATGCTCGTAGCGTGCTCGTAGCGTGCTCGTACCGGTCTAGTAGAGTGCTTGTACCGTACTCGTACCGTGCTTGTATCGTGCTCTTACCATGCTCGTAGCGTGCTCATACTGTGCTCGTACCACGCTCGTACCGTTCTAGTAGAGTGCTTGTACCGTACTCGTACCGTGCTTGTATCGTGCTCTTACCATGCTCGTAGCGTGCTCGTACTGTGCTCGTACCGCGCTCGTACCGTTCTAGTAGAGTGCTTGTACCGTACTCGTACCGTGCTTGTATCGTACTCGTACCGTGCTCGTAGCGCGCTCGCAGGCCCGTCTCACTTGACGATTCTGTTACATTACAGGCTCAGCTCGCCTAATGTATACCTTACCTTGACGGATTACACTTTATTATAGCTATATCATAGTGGAATAATGCATGGCAAGCTTGCTACCTTACAGGATTGACCAAAGGTAATATTTTCAATATTTAATTGTGGTAAATGCTGATGTATTTTTACTAAAGCTCATCTTGGTTATGTCTCCCCTTACGTTAGTGTACCATGATTATATTATGAACAAGTATAGTCGAATTTTAGTAAGAAAGACGTTTTAGAAAATACCGTTTTTTTGCTACCAAATTGATAGCATTTTACATTTTGTATCTTTTTTTTAAGGTATTGAGCATATCTATCAAAAGTGACGGCTGCAGATAACATGACTTGACGTATGAATACGTGAAAGTAAGTAACTTTTCTATCTGCCAGATCAGGTTCTTCCTATGAAAATTGGATTAGAGTACCGCAAAAATATTTGTTTTGCACTGCGTTTAACTACCCGTTTGGGCTTTACGCTTATGTAATAATTACACCAGTGGGTTAGAGATTAGGAAGATTGTATTTATATGAAGTGTACCCACATTTGCCTGGAGAGGGAGTTGGAAAACAATTTAGGAAAAACCCCTTTCAATACAAATGACTGTAATCGAGCCCCGATCTCCCCGCCTTCAGCAGTCTAATATATTACGAGAGTAGCACCTTAGACCATGCGGCCACCAAAGCAGGCTTTAAAAAATTGAGAATATATCATTTACGTTAATTTGTGAATGTATGAACACTATAAAACAAGGTTCCCGATGTCATAAAAAAGTAGTCGAGGTGTCTAAATGACTTTCAATTCTTCTTCCACGCAAATGCGGGTACACTTACTCTAAATTCAACCTTCCTCATCCTTAACACACTAACGTAATTAGTACATAGGCGTACAGCCCGAACAAATATTAGTAATACGTGATGCTAAAAAAGTACTTTTAGTATTTTGTTTTAAAATATAAGAAATAACGTGGCCGGGGAAGGGGAGGAACAGTGGAGGTAAGGGGGCCAATAAGGGTACCTTGCACCCCTGACATTCCACAAGTTAAAAGAAAAAGAAAACATTCAAAAAGTAAAGGAAATACAGATAACCGAAGATGTATCTTAGGACCAAACTTTGGACTTGGTATTCAAAATGTACCATTATACAAATTTGGAGTGCCTTTAAAATTACAAATAGGGGAAAAAAGTACACAAAGCATCCATACATTATATATTACACCTCCGTACCTTTCTTTGGTTTGACAATGAACATTCTCATCTCATTTCTCACATAAATATCATATGTTCGTGGTATATTATTTACTCTTCACAATCTACTTGTTGATCCTTGACCTGACACTCATAGACTGATAAGATAACTTGAATTGAAAAGTAGAGCTGTCCCAGCCTTTCTACATGATTGTCAGTTTCAAAACGCAAAACCACAATAATATCGTCTTATGCATCTACTATAATTTATATATATTTTTTAAATATGTTCGGACCAAATGATTATATCAGCACAAAACTTTTAAACCAACTTAAATCTATAACAGACACAACATCCAATCGGTCATACCAGGAATCGAACCCGGGACCCTTAGCTCAGTAGTACGGATTAAGTTAAGGTATCGGACATGAGTAACGATTTATAATCTTAGTTATGATTATTATTATTATTATTATTATTATCATTATTATTATGATTATTATTATTATCATCATTATTATTATTATTATTAATATTAGCACCGCGTCTTACTACCCGTTCAGACTATACGCACATACGCTAATGTGTAATGATAGGATGATTGTGAGATGAAATGAAGGACCTACAGTTTAACGTGGGATCCGAACCACGGTGGAGACCTGGCATTCCACACATTTATAAGCTCAGTTAATGTACTGTCATAATACAAAGTGGTTCCGAATGAGACGATTAGTTACCTGAAAAGTAAATATTCACTAGATAAATAAAAGCAAACTTACAACATTTTTTCACTTTTTGTCACTCAGGTGAGCTCCACCGGACGTCAGACGAACCTCAAAACGTCGTCCATCACTTTCCTCAGCATAGATCGTCTAATTGTTTCCACCCCACTCTGTATATAGTCTAAAAGCTTAAAAATTGTTACAGTGAACCACACCCCTTAGAAATAACTATCGCTCTCACCCTTTAAAAAAAACCAAGCCACGACTCTGTCCTTAGGAATTTAAAAAAATATTTAGACTTAAGCAGATTGTTGTTTTTATACTCAGTCTATTTTTTTAGCACCACATCTTACTACCCGTTCGGATTATACGCCTATGCACGAAATACGTTAATGGGTTAGGAACCAGGAAAGTTGATTTAAGAAGAAGTGTGTCAACATTTGCTTGGAGAAAGAGAGTGAGAAACCATTTAGGCTAAGCCACCTTCAGTACACACCCAACTGGGATTAAACCACAATCTCCCCGTAATCCACAGCCTAATCTAATTAATTAATAATAATAATATTTAGCACCGCGTCTTACTATCCGTTCGCGTTATACACTTTAAGTACTAATTACGCTAATAGATTAGGAATCGGAAAGGTTGAATTAGAGGAAGTGAATCCGCATTTGTGTGGAGGGAGAGTGGAAAACCATTTAGGAAAAACCACCCCCAGTTCACCCGACCGAGATTCGAACCTCGATCTCCCCGTCCTCAGCAGTTGAGCTCAACACGTCTAGCGCGTTAGCCAACTACGCCACCGAGGCGGGTAGCCTAATCTACTACGAGAAGGATACCTTAGCTTAGAGGTTAGGTTAGACTATACGGCCATCGAAGTGGGTTACTCAGTCCTGAATTTAAACCAGGAACCAGGTTCAACAACTACCAGCTGTACCAGGTCTCATTTTCTTCACTGGTATCTCTTCAGCCTCTCTTTAGGCTAGGGTTGGTATATTTCCTTAAAACTCACCTTCCCCACATCGCGTGGATTATTAAATTATTTTAAACTGTTTGTACTCAAATGGATAGTAATGTAGGCCTACAAATTATTTATTAAACGTTTATTTTTAATACTGACCAGCTCTGTGATCTAGTGGTCAGAGTCCCTGGCTAGGGATCCAAGGGTCATGGACTCGATCCCAGACGCTTCCAGTTTTTCTGTGAAGCAATGTGTCTAGAACGGGGGTCAACTCGGCCTCGTGAGGTCAAATGAGGAGCTACTTGGGTGAAAAAATAGCGGCTCCGGTCTAGAAAATTAGGATTAATGGCTGGAGGGTTCGTTGTACTGACCACATGACACCCTCTTTCTACAGAAGTTGGCACTATATCTGCCAACCGATGGTGGCCGCTCGGTCAGTTTGGGTTGAATGTGGGCTGACGCCATAGAGTATTTGTTTACACTAAGTGAAGTATAACCATCTCAACTTCTTAGTGATACTTTTTACCTCAAGCCGGAAGTAATTTGATAATTTAAATTAATTTTTATTTCATTTTTATTAGTTTGTGACATATCAACTACTGCGATAACTTCAACGGAATATTGTGTCAGAGGTGACTTTTCCATCTCTGACGCTAAAATACGATTGTGGTGGTTTGTTTTTGTACTCTGTGCTTGAGAACCAGCAGGCGAGATGGGGTACCGTGAGAGGTAAGATAGGTAGGTATACCTAATGCAGTTTCACACGAGCTGGCTCAGTCCAATGCGCGCCCACCACACGAATGGGGAAAACGAGGGAGAAGAGGATATTCCATTATTACTCTCACCCCTCATTTACAAGAAACATGTTCTTATACCAGGTAACCCGCCTCAGTGGCGTAGTTGGCTAACGCGCTCGTCGTGTTGAGCTCGACTTCTGAGGACTGGGAGATTGAGGTTCGAATCTCGGTCGGGTGAACTGGAGGTGGTTTTTCCTAGTTGGGTTTCCACTCTCCCTCCACGCAAATGCGGGTTCACTTCCTCTAACTCAACCTTCCCAATTCCTAATCCATTAGCGTAATTAGTACTGAAAGCGTATAACCCGAACCGGTAGTAAGACGCGGTGCTAAATAAATATAAATAATATACCAGGTAGCCATTTCCCCCGATGTTTTTGTATCAACTAGCTGTGCCATTATATTAGTACGGTACTTTAAAAGCAACTTTTATTATTATTATTATTATTATTATTATTAGGTGTTCTTTCTTACGGCAGGTCAATTCCTTTTGTCAGTGAATTTAGACCGCCAATGCACCCTGTCCTCTGCCCTCTTCTCCTTCATCTCAAAATGTGATTTTCTTTAACTTTTCATGAGCTATTGGCACTACTATACTCTCCAGTTTACGTTGTTTTTAACAGTATCCATAAATTTGTGAATTACTGAGCTAGTGTGGTGAGTGCTTATACTTCCCTTTAAGATACATCACTAAAAACTGTAAGCATATATCATTATCAAAATCTAAAGTGCAGTTCATATTAACCACTGTTTCCCACACCTTTTTTGACCACGACCCTAAACATAATATTTTCCCAGCCTGGCAATTGACTACTATATTCTTATTAGCGTTTATTAAATTAACTTGATTCAATTAATTAAAAATTAAAAAAAAATTAATTTCAATAATTTATATTCAGATTTTATATGCACATTTTTTAAATGAAAATGTCACTTTGTTGCAATGCCCGGTAAGTGACCAAAAATACTAATTCAGTGGCTACTATAAGTTAATGCTGTGTCATTATTGAGGAGAGCTTTGAGTTTTTTTTTTGTATCGATAATTAATGTTATCAACTAAAGCGAACCAATTTCAGTAACTTACAATAGAAAATACTATAATATATTATCGTTAAAATGTGACTCATTGCGCAAAATTTGTTACTTGATCAAAACTGTTTTTTCAGGGATAGCCGTGATGCTGTTTCATTTTGTAGACACATTCTTGGGGTGTGGGTGTTAAGTTGATGTACATAGTACACCACAATTCATTCTGAGGATCCAGGCAATCCCTTGCTTTAATCTTGATCTTTACAAGACCTGAATATCCTCATTTACAAAGGTAGGCTATATTGTCAGAAAAGTAAAAAGAACCTTTTCAACTTCCCGAGTGATAATTGGCTTGTCCTAGAGCTGGTTCAAAAATTCCAAGTATATGCAGATTTCAAAATATTGTTTCAAAACTGTTTCTATTGTCGATATTGCAGTAATTGTTCATAATACTCCAATTTGATGAAGTCTTTGTTATTGTAATGTTTCGTAATTTTTGATAATTTTTTACACACCTTCCCGTGACCCTCAGGAACATCATTGCGACCCTCATTTGGGTCTTGACCCCAGGTTTGGAAACCACTGATATACATACACCCTGAACCTCTTACCCTAGGTCACTCTATCCAAATTCCCCCCTTTCCCCTTGTCGCAGTGCTGGGCCTTCATCAAGATATAACACTTCTAAGGTTGCATAGGAAGATATTTGGTCCAAAAAGCGATGAGGGGGTGTGGAGGAGATTACATAATGATGAATTATTTACTCTGTACTCATCACAAGACATTGTTAAGATAATAAAATTTCGTAGATTACGGTGGGCAGGTCATGAAGCGCGGATGGAAGATTCTAGAACCTTGTTCGGGGTACTTGACTGGTAAACCCAATGGGAAGAGACCGTTGGGAAGACCTACAGTAACCCCATGGCTTCTTTGGTGCTGACTGACAGCTTACAGATGACAGCTGACGGCTTTGAAAAGTTACCAGACCAAATTATGTATCCCTACACCGAACCTTATGATCTGCAAAAACATGTGTTTAGCAGCTGTCACTTCTGACAGTCAAACTGTAGGTATATACCTAAATGTTGACTGTCAGAAGTCAACTGTGAGCTGTCAGTCAGCACCAAAGAAGCCATGGGGCTACTGTAGACAGACGCATATGTGAGGATACTATTAGAACGGATCTGAAAGAGATAGGGTGTAATGAGATGGACAGGATAGAACAAGCTAAGATAGGGATCAGTGGCGTACTTTTATGAGCTTCTAATGCCATAGAGCAGGTGATTAAAGGAGATCCTCACTGTCAAATATTTCCCCTGGCCACCACCTATTGTAGGATCATAGAAATGCGTATGTGGCATGCGGCCAGTCAAGGTTTTGATACACATTACACTCTGTGGTGGAGTAATAATTTAACAGGTGTTCTGACCTGCCTCAACATCAAACGTCTGTAACTCGTTCACTGTTCACACCTGTTGTTGCCGTATAGGCCCACTCGACTGCAGTCTGCTTGGCCAACAAGACCCAGACTCTTAGTGCAACAAGGATATAATCACCTTCACACCAAGAAACAATAATTGGATTATTTGGAAGAATCGTTGAATATTATTTTCGCAACAGGTGCCTAGCATAAAAGAAACGTCCCCCAACCCAGTTCTACAACACGTCACGTAAAAACTACATTAACTCACCATTATGAACTATAGTTTATCCAATTGTTTATTTCTATCTTATAAATAATAATTTAAAATATCTCGATCATGAGAAAGGAAATACAGCTAAAAGTCGGACAACCTCCAAATAAAATATGATATACTATCTTATAATTATACAAATGAAAGTGAAGGTATCAACTTATAATTGAGTTGTGACTTGTCTCTAGACAATTTATCTGATAATTTAACTATATTTCTGGCTAAACCCCTAGTTTTGTAATAAACAATGATAAATACAGTTGGCTGTTTTGATTGTCATTTCAATTTAAATATATCCTAAAGAGCCAACCATTCCTTTCTATCGGATTCTGTCTTCATTACGATACCTTGATAATTCAAATTATATCCCGTTTCAAATAACCTTAATCAATATCTCAAAAATACTAAATATGTAAAAAAAATTAAAACCCATAATACCCAATACTCCACAGCTTATAAGTCCTATACTCAGCTTGACATACACTCCACAAATATAGATAAGATATAAAGATAAACAAAACAATTAAACCCTATGGACTTATGAAACTCATGATCTCTTTTAGTCCAGGGAATATCCTCACTATCTTACCTAAAAAAAGATTGACTTTATCCCTTTGTTGCCCCTCAAAACAAACAAACTGGTGGTTCCCGGCTTTGAATGAACTTGCATAAAGGGGAATGTACTCTACTTAAAAATATATCCGAGTCTATAAACAGAACCCCAACACAGAATTGCTTTAATCCCCTTCTAAGATCGAACTAGAGTCCCACGGAGCTGTAATTAGCTTCCCTGAGCCCTCAGCCGTAGATAGAGCAGAGATACGTTTATTTAATCCCCTTCTAAGATCGAACTAGAGTCCCACGGAGCTGTAATTAGCTTCCCTGAGCCCTCAGCCGTAGATAGAGCAGAGATACGTTTATTTAATCCCCTTCTAAGATCGAACTAGAGTCCCACGGAGCTGTAATTAGCCTCCCTGAGCCCTCAGCCGTAGATAGAGCAGAGATACGTTTATTTAATCCCCTTCTAAGATCGAACTAGAGTCCCACGGAGCTGTAATTAGCTTCCCTGAGCCCTCAGCCGTAGATAGAGCAGAGATACGTTTATTTAAACCCCTCCTAAGATCGAACTAGAGTCCCACGGAGCTGTAATTAGCCTCCCTGAGCCCTCAGCCATAGATAGAGCAGAGATACGTTTATTTAAACCCCTCCTAAGATCGAACTAGTGTCACATGCAGCTGTAGCCAACCTCCCTGAGCACTCATTCACAGAGAGAGTAAAGCCGATGGTGATGTAATCCCAGGTAAAGAATACTAGTGTTATGTAACAAACTGGCTGTTCTTGCTGTTGATATTTGCAAAGGTCATGACGAACTGGAATACACGAGCACGGCTATAGTCGGTCCACTATTTATTGGTGCTTACCTGACATTTCTAACATTTACTAGATCTACTTTAATCAGACATACACCAAAGGGTGTTTTCTGAGCTTTTTATAGCGAGTTTAGATTTAGAATAGGTGTCTGATAATTAGGGTATCCTTTTGTCTCTGTGGACTACTCTACGCTTAGTGTTACATTAAGCTATATACTTACGCGGTTAATTTGTGCAGAACATTTCCACGTAATTTGAAATCCGTGTAAGTTGAATTCTGCTCAAATACTATTTATTTTTGATATATGTTCGTTCATTAGCCTACAAACCGTTTTGGTAATACACATATATAGATTAATTACACTAGTGTGCTATATATGAGTAAGGTTACATTTAAAGAAAGTGTACCCACATTTTCGTGGGGGGGAGGGGAGAAAGAGTGGAAAACAATTTAGTAAAAAACACCTTCAGTTACGCTACCGGTATTCGAAACCCACTATCCATGTCATCGGAAGTCTAGTCTATTGCGAGAGTGACACCTTAGTTTAGACCAGTGGTTCCCAACCTGGGGGCGATCGCCCCCAAGTGGGCGATTTGGGTTATCAGGGGGGCAATAAATAAGTGGGGGGG